>MU249623.1:3595534-3690534 GCA_018977245.1 Lethenteron camtschaticum | reverse complement strand
CCCCCCCCCATCGCTCACCATCGCTCACCACCCCCCCATCCCATCGCTCAGAGGTCGCAAACGGGTTTTGATTCCTTACCCGTACCCGTATCCGGCTGCACCAGGGTCGCAAACGGGTACCCGTACCCTACCCGTACCCGGCCGGGTATCGGGTAGGGTACGAGTATCGGGTACCTGATAGCGACCTCTGGGATGAAGCCATGTTGCAGGTGCGGGTGGGTTGATTCTAGGAACTTGAATTGTGAGAAGAGACAAGACGTTGGGAAATGTGAGTGACAAACAGTTACTCACCAGTGACTCACGTCCTACCGTACCCGGCCGCACCAGGGTCGCAAACGCCTACCCGTACCGACCGGGTATTGCGACCTCTGCGGCATCGCTAGCCCCCCCCCCACCCACCCCTTCTCCTCCTCTCTCTCGAGATGTTGCAGGACCCATCCCGCGTGGACACCACGGCGCCTTTAAACATTTGAGCTGTGCACAAAGCGGGGCCGTCGTCGGCCCCGTTGCTCGGCTGTGTCGTCACAACACAAGTTGTACTGCACCGCGTTTCACAACGTCTATGCCCCCCCCACCCGCCGAGCATGCCTCTTTGTCAGCCCGCACCGCAGACGCAGCCCACGTAATGAAGCGGTGGTCGAGCAAGGCCCCGAAAACACGAGCCTCGTTTCATCGAGCGGTGGAGGTTGTGCGACTGCCGGGTGGTTTGAACGCGCGCAAGTCGACTTAGAGAGCACGTGGCGATGTCGCGACCGGTCGGTTGTGTGGAAACGATCCCCGCCAGCGGGACAGCAGCAGCAGCAGGAAGAGCAGCAGCAGCAGGAGCAGCAGCAGCTGCAGGAGCAGCAGCAAGAGCAGCAGCAGTAGCAGCAGCAGCAGGAGCAGCAGCAGCAGTAGCAGCAGCAGCAGCAGCAACAGCAACAGCAGCAGCAGCAGCAACAGGAGCAGTAGCAGCAGCANGAGCAGCAGCAGTAGCAGCAGCAGAGCAGCAGCAGCAACAGCAGCAGCAGCAGCAGCAGCAGCAGGAGCAGCAGCAGCAGCAGCAGCAGCAGCATCAGCAGCAGCAGGAGCAGCAGCAGCAGGAGCAGCAGCAGCAGGAGCAGCAGGAGCAGCAGCAGCAGCAGGAGCAGCATCAGCAGCAGCAGGAGCAGCAGCAGGAGCGCCTTACTCTCATGGGCGTGAACGCGAAGGCGGACGAGGTTATAAATATAATACACAAATGATGTCGGTGGTGATGATGGTGATGCTGATGTGCGTTGGCAGTGGCACACAAGCACAGACGATGACAAGAACGCGTTAGTGAATAACAGAATCGTGGCCTTGAAAGGAAATGTGTGCATATGTGACAGGCAACATTTCGGGCAATGGACCGAATTCAGAGCACATTCATCAAGGTGTTAAAAAAATAAACCCTTAACAGTGGCCTGAACGTAAAAATTATAGTTTAACACGAAGGCGTTCGCGACCAATATTATTATTCGTGATATATGCATAAAACATATAACAGGCGATGTTTTGGGTAATACCCATCTTCGTAGCACATACAATAGCAACGTTGTGCTATGGAGGGTCATTGCCCGAATCGTCGGCCGTTATATATTTTAATTCGAGGCGACACACACACAGTGCTCGTATCGCAGCCCGTTGCGTGTTTTGTTGTTGTTGTTGTTGTTAAATGATCGCACGTCAACAAGTGTGAGTGTACACGCGCACACACACATCGTATTTCACGAGCCCTCACCACCACCACCACCACCATCATCAGCAGCATCATCATCCACAGCATTAAATTTCGATTTCAAGCTTTCTGCCTTCTCGACAGACCTGTTCTCCACCTGAAGACGGCTGCTTGCGTTGTGGCCGAAACGTCGTGAGAATAATTATATTTTTTATTATTTTATTATTTTCCTTCTACGTGACTTTACCGAAAGAACCAAGAAGATGAATCCACAGCATCATCCACAGCAGCATCTCTCGTGTCCCGTCGCAGGTCGGCCTTGTGCGCCCGGGGGGGGACCCAACAACAACAACAACAGCCGAGAGAGACGCGCGCCCCGTTTACCTTCTGCGAGAGAAGCAGGAGAGCGGCGGAGGGGAGTAACATGGAAGGTGCCTTGCCTTGCTCAACAGCTGCCCACAACAAGCGGGTCTCGCTCCTCGGTTTGTGGATGCGTCGTCGGCTCGAGCCGCGCCGCTCTTCCGTTCGGTTTGTGCCCACGGTGAGGATGCCGACTGACGATGTCGAGCGGCTGGTAGCCACTTCGCTGCTGCTCGCTGCCAGGGATAACGCAGGGGGGGGGGGGGGGGCTGTCCGTCTGTCACCGGCTAGTCACGCTCGCCCGTCCCCATGGTACGCGCTCAACGGAGGCTGGCCACTTGCCACCCGGCTATCGTCGGATCGTCCACGCGGCCGCCGGTCTTTGGGATTTCGAAAAAAAAATGCAACAACGCTGCCGACTTGTTTACAAGCCCCCCCCCCCCCGCAGGTAAATGCGCGTGACAGCGGCTGTCGCAGGCTGTCGCCTGGGCTATCAAAGCAAGCGACCAAGAGACCCCGCGGACTCGCCAGCCCTAACGCTGCCACGGGTCTTTATAAACCGCTGGCCGACGCGGCCACCATCAATCTGCCCGGTCAGAACCTGCCCACTGCCACGATATTCCTCCCCGCCGTCTCTGGCCGTCAGCCAGCGTCCCAACACACCACACCACCGCCGCCGCTCTCGGTGTCCGCTGATCGTCACAATCCCTCGGTGTTGGCCGAAAAATCGCCGGCAGCCAAAAGCTTCCCCTCCCCTCCTCCCCCCGTCACAAATCGTCCGCCGCCACTTGGCCTGACAGCCGCTGCCGCTGACAAGACGACGTTGGCCTCGGCTGCCAGCAACCTGGACGATGCCTGGCGGTCGCTATCCGGCCCCCGACTGCCCCCCCCCCAAGCTGTATTATTATAGCAGGCTACCCACATGCAACGGGGAGAGAGAATCTCCGTGCCGTGGTCTCGTCTGTCAACCAGCCGCCACCAGCAGCAGCTGCCACGAGACCTGGCCGTGTTGTACAGCAGCAGCAGCCGTCGGTTTTCCCTTCCTATCTCTCTCCTCTGTCTCTGTCTCGCACACCCACACAATGCACGCACGCCTCTCAGCGGATGTTTCGTGGACGCTACGACACCACCACATCATCATCATCACAATCGCGCAGGGGCTGGCTACATCGTACACGGACGGCGGCAATGGACAAAGCGGATCGCACGCCGGGCCTGACCCAGCCAGGAGGGGCAGGGGGGGGTGGCTTGCTTGGTTGGGGCTGTTCGCAGCAAAGGGACGGGGGGGGAGGGAGAGGATGAGAGAGCGAGCGACTCCAACCTCCGCGAGATCAATCCGGCACCTTCGCTGCACGGCAAACAGCAGCAGCAGCTGCAGCTGTTGCTGCTGCTGCATCAGCGTCCCCACGCTGCCAGTGGTGACGACGACGAAGGGGCGACAGCGACGTCTGCGCAACGCCGCGGAGTCGTCGGAAGCAAACGGAGAATACTGCGGCGGACAAGAGGAGGACGCCCGGTGGCGGAACATCGTCTCGCTCTCTCTCCCTCTTGGCCGTGGCGCGTCTCTCGTCTCGTGTTGTGAAGCGGCCGACGCGGGGCAAACCACAGCCCCGATTGGGGTGGTGGTGGTGGTGGATAGGAACTGCGCTATGAACCTGGCAACGCCGAGTTGGATTCTCGCTCACGTCCAACACCGGTGACGATTATCTGGCCCCTGATCATGGGCCTTCCCAGGTCGACTCGGCCTCAAATGAGTACCCGGTGCGCTGTGTAAACATCGCCACTGGGGAGACCGGCCGTGGTGCTGGCCACTAACCAGCACTTGCCCAACAGTCTGTTCAGGCTGTACGGGGAATATTTGTCTTTGGTGTCTATGAAATTGAGGCACAACGGTTAGCGAGCGTCTCCATGACGAGCGGAGCTGTATGGCAAAGCGTAATCCTTTAACACAAATATAAAGCCCCCCCCCCCTATAGCATCAACAGACTGTTAGGGCAAGTGCTGTTAACGAGCACCTATGAAGGCCGGCACTGCACACGAGGTGGTGGGTGGTCAGCACCGCACACACACACATACGTCAATACAGGGTGACAGACACCTCGTGCGACAAGACGTTCTTCTTGGTTCTTTCGGTAAAGTCACGTAGAAGAGAAATAATAAAATTAAAACATAATAAAATACAATTCTCACGACGTTTCGGCCACAACACAAGCAGCCGTCCTCCCCAGCTTAAATACGCTGCCAAGCTTGGCGGTGTTCATTGGGAGTGCTGTCTTTCCGACAGCTGTTTCTTCACCTGAGGACGGCTGCTTGTGTTGTGGCCGAAACGTCGTGAGAATTGTAGTTTTAGTTTTATTAGTTCCCTTCTACGTGACTTTACCGAAAGAACCAATAGATTAATCCTGCTGCTCTGGCTTGGGAGGTGTAGGGTTGATCGGCGTCAGGTACTGCCACTATAGTACCAGCTATGCCTATCCATAACAATCCTATATTATTGTATCCTGTACCCTATATCCCATAGTACTGTGACCAGGTGTGCAGACAACCTCTTCATAGAATGGATTGTGGCCCGGCCAAAATGAATCGCCGTGCGTGCAGAACACAAACTCAACATCCGTCAACATAACAGACGCTTCTTCTTCTTGGTTCTTTCGGTAAAGTCACGTAGAAGGGAAGTAATAAAATAATAAAAATAAAACATAAACTTAATTAATAATTGTATTGTTTTATTTGTATTATTTTATTTTTTTCTTACTTCCCTTCTACGTGACTTTACCGAAAGAACCAAGAAGATGAATCCCTGCAGTCACGAAAGCTTTAAATCAAAATATAACAGACGCTGTCTCCCGACAGACCTGGTCTTCACCTGAGGACGGCTGCTTGCGTTGTGGCCGAAACGTCGTGAGAATTATTTTATGTTTTATTTTTATTATTTCCATTCGACGTGACTTTACCGAAAGAACCAAGAAGATAACAGGGCCCTCAAAGCGGAAACCTTAAACTCAACTACTTTATTTTACGAGGTAAGGCCCACCGAGCTATGTATAGCTCTTTTTCAGAGGCGACCTGGCCACAAATGAGAGCTCAACGAAGTGGCTTATCATGTGGAAATTATAGTAGTCACATAATCCAAACGCGCGTTTGTAAATGTGGAGAGAAATACCGATGACGCGGATAAAAATCCACACGACCAGGCGAGGGCGATGACATCTCATCGCCACGATAGGCGACGTTTCGGGCAATGGCCCTTCATAGCAGAAAATCGCAACGCAGATCTCAGTGCAACCGACTAAGACGTTGAGTTTTCACGAACATAATATGAAGGTGTACCCTCGTGGTAGTGCCTTACACCAAAAATCCCGACTCCAAGCCAGCCCCAGCATCCTTGTGGAAAAATAACGAGTATGTAATTAACCCCCAGGGACGAAGACTCGGTGTGGTTGACAATGTATCCACATATTTTGTACAAATCTATCATTTAGCTAATTGTGCAACAAAAACAATACGAGCGAGATATGTTCTTAAATCGGAATACAGCCACGGATCGTGACAATGGGATTGCGTGTGGATTGTTACAGTAACGATTCATCCATGCGCATACTACTTCACACAGATGTCCCTTCATTTAAAACCAGGCAAGGGTTCACCGAGAAACGTCACTTTTGCTACATACATCCAAATTGTAATGTGTTCCAGTGAAAGCTGATCAAACACAATATTGATTTCTTTATCGAAAAAATAAAAATCTGACCGGGTCGCCAGATTTGTTTGAAAGAGTGATCGTGCATTGCGACGTTTTGACGGCGCCATAAAAACGTTGGAGAGTAAACCAGAGTACAAGAGGCAGTGCGGCAGATGTCACTGTTGAATTTTCTTTTCTCCGGAGCCCTTCAGAGTTGCGAAATCTTGGGCCACCCAATCAGCCGTGGCTGACAAGGTGGCCGTGCGCGCGCTTGCAAACAGCGACATGTGCCGTCCCTGTTAAACAAGCGGCACATTGAAAGCAAGCAGATACGCCTGTGCGCGACATCTCACAAGGGGCGCGAGACTTCATTTCGATTTCAACTTTTTATTGAAGCTGGCAGTATTGTGGCTCTTTAAAGAAACCAGCGCAAGGCTCATTTAAGCGTTAACAGCAAAACTCGCAAATCCCGCACGACCTCCCACCACAAACAACTTTGCCGCCTGCATATGCTTTTGCGTTTCCCATTGTGAACAGGGATAATAGTAAGGTACTAGGCGAGATGTGGTCTCCCTCGCCTAGTACGCAGAAGGGTCGTGGGTTCGATCCCGGACCCTGACGACGCCTAGTCGTATAGTTGGGAGTCTGCGTCAAGGTCGCAATCGGGTACCCGATACCCGTACCCTACCGATAGCCGTTTGCGACCCTGGTGCGGCCGGGTACGGGTAGGCCGTGAGTCACTGGTGAGTAGCCGTTTGTACTCATTTCGGGTAGGGTACGGGTAGGGAACGGCTACCCGTACCTGGCCGGGTACGGGTACCCATTTGCGACCCTGGTGCGGCCGGGTACGGGTACGGAATCAAAACCCGTTTGCGACCTCTGGTCTGCGTGTTCTCTCTCTCCCCGTGGCGGTCGCGTGGATTGTTCTCCGCTTCTCCCTCGGCGTTTCCCTCACATTTTAGAGACATGCATTGATATTATTTGGCTGCAACTGTAACTTCCCACATATTATGACGAAGCCACTTCAAAGCGCTAGCATCACGTGTTGGCCAGGTCGCCTCTGAGAAAGAGCTCCTAGGCTCAGTGGGCTTTTTACCTGGTCAATAAAATAGTTGTTTATTGTGTTTGTTACACAGGTGATGACGAGGTGACAACACCAAGACAGGTAATTTATTGAAGTGGCTAGCACGAGGTTGCAAGGCAACAAAGTTGAATAACAATCAACACAAAGTGATAACAGGGGTCATTTTTATCCTAACCCACGTATCATAAATGTACCTCATTACAACGCAGGTTGCCACCGTGCACGTTGTGAATGTATTCAAGTATCTGTGTAGAGTGCTATTTTATACCGTTACTGAATCACAACAGATGTGCTTAAAGTTCCACGTCACATCTTTAGAGGCATTGCGTCTTGTTTAACGTGTTCCCATAAATCTGCCGTTTGAAAACAAGACGGCTGTAAAAATTCACGGAGACATGCCGATTTCAAATTGTAGCAAGCAAAGCCGTGACAAACAATGGAACCCGACACATAAGTTAAGCAAATTTCGGCAATCATTTTAAAAGGGACAATTTTTAACATTTCCCCACTTTTTATTTTAATGAGATTTTCTCATCCTACCGTTTTTTTTGACCTCACAAATTGTATTCCTCGAACCAAGAACAAACACACCGGTTCATCGCCACCCTCCTCACTCTGCCACCTCGAAGAGGAACATTTATTGGGGTCGCGTGTGTTTTTGTGAGCAAGTGGGACCATGGCACCAGCACGGCACGTTCACGCAGCGCACAGAGGAACCTGGGAGAGAGGGGCGGGGGGAAAAACGTCCGAATTAACACCGACATTCATTGCACGCTTCATATAATCTTGATTTGAAGCTTTCGTGACTGCAGGAATCCATATTCTTTGGTTCTTTAGGTAAAGTCACGTAGGTAGAAATAAAATAAATCACGATGTTTCGATCGCAATACAAGTGACATCATCAGGAGGAACCGATACAGCAGGACAACTATACAATTGTCACGACGTTTCAATCGCAACACAAGCAACCATCATCAGCAGTTGTCCTGCTGTCTCGGTTCCACCTGATGACGGTCGCTTGTGTTGCGATCGAAACGTCGTGATTTATTTAATTTCTACCTTCGTGACTTTACCTAAAGAACCAAAGAGTACGCTTCATATAAACCAAATTATTTTGACACGCAGGCTTTCGCGACCGATATTATTCATAATAAAGGTTTTTTCGTGGTTAGATCGCGCAAGTATAAACTATTCTGGAAAAATCGCCCGATGATGCTGGATGTAATTATCATCAGGGTCAGAATCCAACCCACGACCTCTGTATACCAGGCGAAGGAGTTAACATCTCATCAGAATGGCTGCAAAAAAACACGAAATTGCATGCGTTTGCAGCTACTTGTAAACAAAGTGCAGTTTTCTGTGTTGGGGTTCTGTGTTGAACGTAAAAAATTAAACAATAAATTCTGCTCTAGATCTTTTACCATGCGCAACAGCAGGCATCTGTTACAACTCCTGCAGATGCTTCGTGCAGCCCCCCAATCAAGAAGACATGTGCTTGGCACCCGGCACGCGTGTTTGTTGAACAGAAAAACAAAGTTGGCAGGGGGAGGTGTGGTAACAGGAGCAGCAGTTCGTGACGATAACCTTAGAAGAGTCCGTCGATTTTCCCCGTGGCCACGTCGATGTCGATGTCATAGAAGCACGGCCTTGTGGGTAGCCCTGGCATGGTCATCATCTGAAGAAGAGAAAAACGAGCTACGTCTAAGAACATTGCCACCCGCCGCTGGGTTTACAGGAACACCTCCGATTAACACGGTTGGCTACATACAGTGTGAAAGGTCAGCGTACAAACATACAACAAGAATGTTAGCGTAATAAAAATACCCCCCCCCCCGATATATTCAGTTGAGGTGAGCAGCTTGCCTTCTTCCAAAACAGAAACGTATTTTTTTAACGGGCCCATCAGCCAATTGTAGAGTACACTTTAATATAAATTGATGTTGTATATTACGTGTTGTTTTCAGTAAGGCACTGATTAGATCAGTCTGTGATTGGATGGGCTTTGTCCACACACGGAGCTCATATCCCCGCGCCATTCATGAAACTGTGTTCTAAATGCATTTATTGCAAGTACATTTAAAAGAAGTGCCCATATGTAATCATCCTATCAATTTTGGAATTTTTTAAATGAAATTAACCAAATTTAATTCCCCCTTCCCAAAAAAAACTTGATTTTGAAATCATGTTAACACTGAGAATGTAACGAATTGCAAATGTTTAAGCTCATGAATTACGAGCTCATGATACACTTAACATTATGCACATGACAATCTATATTCACTAATTCTGCGAATTATTCACGAGCATACAGGCAAACTCAGAGGTGACGAACCGATGGCCAGTGGGCCGGGTAAGGCCTGCGACTTCATTTCATAACGGCCCATGGCCACACGAGGCCTACCACATCGATATGGCCCACAAATGATATTCATGCATCACCACAAACACCTTAAGCTGCACGAATAAAGAACCAGAGTGGAATATATTCAACCTAACACATCACTCTGTTCGCATTTTGGCGTTCTCTGGTCTGAGACTGGTGAGACTAGGCCCTAAAGAAGGCTGAAGGCCGTCTCTGGTGTAGGCCAATCAGTTTCAAAGACAATGCATATATTATCAGAACATGTGTGTTTGCATGTTCACCACAAGTACGTGTGTTGATGCAGACTTGATTCCTTGCCAAAAGGTATCTATATGGCGTTTGAACATCTTAACACCTCCTGTTTTATTGCCAGAAAGGGTAAAACCTATTCTTATGTTTTCATCAAGGGCAAAAGCCCTTGATGTGATTGATCGAGGCGTGCGTTCATGTGTAGTTGCCTTCAAAAGGTGCTCGGCTAACCAGCAATTGCCCCAAAATTCTGTTCAGGCTATACGGGTGGGGGGGGGATCTTTGTCTTTGTGCGCTCACGGTGCCGACGAGCGGGTAGAGGAAGCCGGCCCCACGCTGGCTCGCACGTCGCGAATGGGCAGCACGAACCCCTTGGGGACGCCCTTCAGCTCGGGCTGATGAGACAGCGACAGGTGCGTCTTGGCCATGCAGATGGGCAGCTCGGCAAAGCCCTGGGGAAACACAAAGACGAAGATCGCCCGTGTAGCCTTAACAGACTTGTAGGGGCAAGTGCGTTAGTCGCGCCTGCGAAGGCCGGCACGGCGCACGAGGGGTGCGTGGCCAACACCACGCCCGGCGGCCTTTGTCTCCCCGGGTGGCGATGTTCACACACCGCGCCAGGTACTCATTTGAGGCTGAGTAGACCGAAGGGATGCCCAGGACCGGTTCAGATAATCGTCACCGGTGTTCTCTGCGAGCGGGAATCGAACGCTGGTTGCCGGGTTCGTAGTGCAGGGAACTAACTGCTCCACTACCGCTATGCTACCGCACACACAGACAAGAAGATGCGAACATACTAAAAACAGGAAGAAAAATCATCATATGCATGGGCTCTGTGATGGTTACCAACGGGCATTTGCCATCGGAACTATTTCACGAGCAATAATATCGTTAGGCTTCGAGCCGCGCAACGAGATAACGTCACACTGCGGGTGATGTGTGACGTCGCAAGATCACAGACAGCCGAAGGAAAAGAAACCTGGACTTGAACAAGCAGGAAAATCGGCAGTGCAGCCAGTGAATTGCCTGTCCACCACAGTAACACATGCACATGCACACCAGCTGTACACACAGTGCACACGCACCACCAGCTGTACACACGGTGCACACGCACCACCAGCTGTACACACGGTGCACATGCACCACCAGCTGTACACACAGTGAACACGCACCACCAGCTGTGTGCACAGTACACATGCAGCACCAGCTGTACACAGGGTACACATACACGCCAGCCAGCCCTACCTGCTTGGTGTAGAGCTCGATCTTCCTGCGAGCCTCCTCCGAGAGGCAGATGTCGTCTGCGCCGTACACCTTCTGTGCGATGACGCGGATCTTCTCCTCCACGGGCAGCTGCACCAGGACAGACCCCAACACGCGCTCAATGGGCTCTACCTCGGGAAATTAACTTCCAATTCCGATTCTGCTCAAGTTTCACGGAAGTCTCCGGCGCTCTGCCGGAGACGAGGGTTGGCGGATCGCATCATCGAGATTTGTGTAACGTGCCATCTCGCCGGGTTGCGAGGGAGACCAGGAATTGGCGGGTCGCGCGAGAGGTGCTCACGGGGCGGTCCGTGTGCCGGTACCGCCGCGGCGCGCGAGCGGGACTCACCTGCACGTCGTAGAGGAAGCTGGGGCGGTCAACGACTCCTGGGCGGCCTGCCGCACGGCCTCGGCAGGGCCCTGCCTCCCTTGCCGCCTCGGCCCAGTGGGTGCAGCGCACCACGTCGGACGCGCCGGCTACCAGCGCTAACTCCCGCACGACGTCCAGCTCCGCGTCCGTGTCAGTGCTGCGACCGCACGTTTCCGACGACAACACCACGCCAAGACCGCGCCCGCTAGAGCGTCATCACTGCCATCGCTGCCAAAGGGGGCCACCGTGGCGAGATGTTAACGACCTCGCCTGGTATACAGGAGGTCATGGGTTCGATTCCAACCCTGATGCCTGCTGAATATTTGGAGTTTGCATGTTCTCCTCTTGGTCGCGCAGATTTTTCTCTGGTTTTTCCTCAACATTTAGCTGCTATACATTTCCACGTGATAAGCCACTTCGTTGAGCTATAATTTGGCCAGGTTCCTTCTGAAAAGGGCTATATAGCTCAGTGAGCCTTATCTGCTAAATATAATAGTTTAGTTAGTTAAGCTATTTGTAATTACTGGCGAAACGTCGTACTCAGTTTGTAAATGTTGTAGCTTGGCTCTCCAACACACCGGTGTGCTGTACTGGTGACGAATTGGCACGTTCTGTTTACGTGACAACCCTTACTAGTTGGCGTGTCGGGTGGTGGCGGGTTTTAACGACACATTTATATATTTACGCGATCTAACCCAATAACCTCTATTATGGATTATAGTTTAGTTTAGTTTGTCAATATGAAGTTTCATTTTACAAATTGGATCACTTACTGCCAATGAAGAATGTACGATTCTTACAGATGTATGTTATAATGTATTTGCATAAAATTGCCCAGTTTTGCTTTCAATACGTTGAGCAAGTTTCCAGTTTAGAAAAATTTATTGAAATACATTTTTAAGCTGCTACTGGCATCATGTGCCGAGCATCACGTGTTTTTACAGTCTGCGCTTGGATAGAATCCTTCAGTCATAGCTTAGCTACACGTATAACGTATTCACACAAGCTTGGATACAATCCTTCAGGCATAGCTTAGCTACACATATAACATATTCACACATCTTGGATAGAATCCTTCAGTCATAGCTTAGCTATACGTATAACGTATTCACACAAGCTTGGATACAATCGTTCAGGCTTAGCTTATCTACATATAAAACGTATTAACAAAAGCTAGTTAGTTATTTAACACAATAAGCACAACTTATCCTGATCACAAGCAGCATCCGCTTTTTTTGCAATAGATATTATAATTGTTATCCATCCTACAATATCCAAATAACGTTTTGTCCAATAACGGACACTGAAAAATACAAAAAAGGGGAGTTAGGTTTAAGTAATGTTCAAGATTTTTTTTTTGCTCATGAGCGTCACCTGTAAAAGTACATTTTAGCAAAGGTTAGGAGACGTCTCTTACGTGAACATGTTGACAGCGACGACGACGGGCACACCAAACAGACGGATAATCTCAATGTGCTTGTGAAGGTTGCAACATCCATTCTTAACCAGCTCTAAATTCTGTTGGGAAGAAAGAATCAAACTTCAAATAACAATACAAGTCAGATTACAAAGCACATCTTGTTGCAGATGCACAAGTCTGATATAAGCAACTGAAGTTTACATTGCACTGGTGGAGGACGGGGAAGGCTACGGGGCAACTTATGATATGAAAAAGCCACATCCATGTAAAGCACCGTTCAAATAAAAATGTCAGCCCTTTGTCGATGCAGTGCTCCATGAAGGAGTCCCACATGCCACGATGGTCATGGATGTTGTTTGACCGTACTTCACCACGCTGGCCAGTGGGTTGGTGAAGGGACATGTGGGTGGAGTCGGTGGGAGGTTCAGTTATCACTTGCCACTTAGGTTTAGGCATGGCAGGAACTGGTCTGACCACCCTAAAGATCTCTTAAGGAATCTAAATAGTCTTTACTCCCTTCTTGCATAGGAGTTATAACAAGTGTCCCTTAAACCGACTCACACAATTCTACAACTGTATACACCGTTCTGTGTGCACAGTGCCACCACTTCACTCCACCATCAACACCTATAAAAATGCTCAAGGTGATGTGTGCCGCTTTGGCTTGGCTGACCTTTACAATGCCCGCCTCTCCTGCGACTCTTCAAAGGCCTTCCCCCCCCACCACGCCCCCCCCCACCCGCGCTCACCTCCTTGGTGTACTCCTCAGGCAGGGGCTGCCCAGCAACCACAATGGGGCCTCCGCCGTGCATCTTGAGGGCCCGCACGGTGACCACCAGCACCGCGGCGTCGGGGTAGAGGCCCGACAGGCGGCACTTGATGTTGAAGAATTTCTCCATTCCGATATCGGACCCAAAGCCAGCCTCCGTCACTGAGATGTACACATCACCGATAGTCGTTCAACATTCATTTATAGCCGTTTGGAATGGTGTAGTTGCTTTCCTCCTCCGCCATCAGTGTGCAACTAAGGAGTTTATAGTCATATCGCATTGTAATGTACAGTATTGGGGCTCTGTGCGAGTCTGTGGGTCTCTATATGCAAATCTCTGGGTTCGAGTCTATGCGAGTCTCCGTAAATCTCCGTAAGTGGAGCTGTTCAATTTGCGATGCCAGTGAAGTGCTATCCATCACACACACACACANCAGATTACTTTGTATAGTATAGGCCTCCGTGTGAGTCTATGAGTATTAATGTGCATCTCTGCGAGCCTCCATAAGTGGATATTAGGAGTCACCTAATTGTGACTGCGGCAAATGCAACCCATATTTCACATCACCGATTACTGCCAAACATGTGTAGAGTAGTAGTGGGATGACGTCATGTCATCTGTAGAGGAGTGGGATGACGTGATGTGATGACGTTATGTCATCGAGGCGATGGGGTAGTTAAGGGGGACCCCCGGGACGAGGGCGGGGTCGCCGTGGGAGAGTGAGGTGGTCGCCATAGGGGAGTGAGAGAGTGAGGGGAACGACAGCCTGCGTAGAAGACATGACAGCCTGCGTGGAAGCATGATAGCCTGCGTGGAAGACATCCCAGCCGCCGCCAAAGAAGGGCTAGAGATGTAGAGGTCTCACCTCGTCGCCGGGCGGTGATGGGAGAGCCCCGCCCGGGCAGACGAGGTGATCGACTTAGGGGAAGTCGTACCGGGGCGGAGATAGTTGAGGGATGTCCGCGTAGAGGACAGAGTTCTGACGTGCGCCATGACGGGTGTAAGCGTCGAGTGTAGAGAGTGTAAACAGAGTGTGTAAGAGTGTGTAAGAGTGTGTAAGAGTGTGTAAGAGTGTGTAAGAGTGTGTAAGAGTGTGTAAGAGTGTGAATAAACGGAAAGCAGCCCTATGTAAGAATCCTCGTCTCAGTCTTCCTCTACAAGCCTCCTGGGTGTCAGGAGTTACTACACAACACATGTGCTTCTGCAGGAGGTACAAATACAATAACATCTGGACGACCCCAGACACCAAAGAATGGCTTTCCAAAGCCAACACAATGACTAGAATTTAAACTTGACTTTCTGATGGTGAGCTGGGTGCTCGTGCGACATACACATTTTTAAAATCTGTGAATTAGTCACAGCCCTAAGAAAATGTCATCAACGGAGTAAGGGACCGATGACCTACGGGAATTGCGGTGAGCTTTGGTGAGCTTTGATGACTTGGTCTATAAAAACCTTAAAGAAAAAAAATCTGAAAGAAAAAAAAACCTGAAAGAAAAAAAACCTTAAAGAAAAAAAACACATGACGTAACTTTACTGGGAACTGTGCAACCAGCTGGTGCCGAGCTCGTGAGAGAGAGAAAAACTGGGGCACGTACCGACAAAGCCCTGCTCTCCCACCAGCTTGAGGGCGATCTTGTCGGCCAGCACAGAGGAGTTGCCGTGGGCGATGTTGGCGAAGGGGCCCGCGTGAACGAACACCGGGCTTCCCTGCGGAGGCCACGGACGCACGTGTGTCGTCGGACAACAAACGCAACCCCCCACAAAAACCGGCTCTTGCGGATACGCACCTAGCCTGTGTCCCGAGCTGCCTCGTACAACTGCCAGTCATAGCGGTCAGTTAACCTATAGCACCTGTGATGGGAGGGGAGGGGAGTCTGCTCCCGTGACCTCCTGGCAGAAAGCCTTTGACTCTTCCCGTGGCCTTTAAATTGCACCTTAGAACCTGGCGCAAGTGCTGCGGTGACATCACCGTCATTTTAGGGTGAATGGCGGCTGTTGTTGTCGTTGTTGTTGTGACAAGTCTAAAGCTTCTCGAATGAGACATGGTCAAAAGCACCACTGTGGCACTCGAGTGATCGTTAATGGGCACAGAGCATCCGATCATGATGTCAACTCAAAGTAGCCAACGCGTCAAGAAGTCGAGCGACGCTCGTTTCTCGTACTGCATCATCGTTTAACAAGAAGTGACTGGCGAGGCAACGCCAACAGTCCATTAGAGTGCTGTGAATGGCGTATTCCGGCAAAGTGGGGGCCTCACCTCCAGTGTCTGCATGAGGTTGGGTTGATGGCCTCCTTCATGAGCACCGTGAGGGCCCGCTCACACCCTGCAACAAAGACAGGCACGCATGGCACAAAGTTCAAGACACCTCCGATTAGCACGGTTGGCTACGTACGGTGCAAAACAAGTTCAACATAAATTTAAAGCTACCACATATCTGGCAGGCAAAGCCACGGCACATGGCCAGCTAGCAGCCCATCTTGCCATGAATACTGATATTGTATAGATTGTACATTGTATCGTGAAAACGCACATCATCTTGCGTCGTGAAAACTTTATATCGTATAAATTTACATTAGCATCGTGAAAACGTACATCATGTTATATCGTGAAATTTAACATCGCATAAACTTACATTACATTGTGAAAACGCACATTATGTTGTAGCACGACATTTTATTTCGTATAAACTTACATTGTATCGTGAAAACGTACAGCATGTTGTATCGTGAAATTTGACATCGTATCCGTTTTAGAATCAGACTGCGGCTCCCTACGTACCAGGTCCTCTGCGGTGACGGGTTCCCGCCGCGGCTCGTCGCCACCACCATGCGGACCAGACGCTCGCGCATGTCGCCCAGGCTGGTGGCGAGAGCCAGGATCGCCATGATCTCACTCGACACCGCGATATCGAACTGGGTCTGCGGCAGGAGCGGGAGACGCGCACAAAAGGACACGAGCTGTTAACTCCCTCGCCTGGTATGCAGGATGTCGTGAGTTCAATCCCGACCCTGCCGTCTCTATATTTGAAGTTTGCATGTTCTCCCCGTGGTCAGGTGGATTTTTCTCCGGGTCCACCGATTTTTCCCTTGACATTTACAAACATGCTTTTGGAGTATGTGGCTGCTAGAAATTTCCACGCGATAAGCCACTTCATTGAGTTATAATTTTTGGCTACGTCGCTTCTGAAAAAATAAGCGATATAGCTCAGTGGGCCTCAACTGGTAAAATAGTTTAGTTTACAGTTTTAGTTTAGCTGAAGGAGCCACACCCAGCAACCCAGGAAAACGAAGCTGTGGTAGACAAACTGTTAGCAAGGCATTTTTTGTTTCATGTTTTGTATTCGCGTGTTTGTCGCCGCAACGTGGCGTACGACCTGCCCGGCGCATGTTCGCAATTTTTCCTGCACAGTATCCATGCCACGGGTAGAGACAACGTTGCTTTAAGCTCGTACATACGCACGTACCTCCCGAACCATCCCATTCTCTGACGGAGCCTTTCCAATTGTGATCTTGCGCAGAAAGCGATCATTGGTGTCCATCACTAAAAAAGAAACATACTTATAGTAAAGATTGTACTACGATCCAGAGATTATAAACCCACTTAGCAAGAAGAAATATGTTAAACTAAAGCTATAAATGTCCTAGGTTGGCCGGGACAGTCCCGGGTTTCAGAAAGGCTATCCTGTGTCCTAAGCATTTTCCAAGGTCAGAATGTAGTCCTGCTTCACATTTATACAGCTCCACGCTCGACTCATTATCCACCACGTGTCCTTGTTGAGCCTCTGAGAAATGTGGTAGCTTTATGTTAAACGCATCTACGATTTAAGCTTCATAGAGATGTTACCAAAATTTGTACAGTATTTTTAGTATGTTCATAATTTCACATTTTTAGTATAAAATAAATATAAGAAAAACATTCAACCATTATTCATTGCAATAATTGTTCACCGAATTAGCATGGATGTTAAACTACAATTAAACAACTATAATTAAACATTATTGTGCAAAATCATAACATTAAGATGTGGAGTGGCAATCACAAATACATTTACATAAGATGTTGAGGCAGCATCACTAACTGCACTGAAAAAAGTTGCCAACCCTTTACTGCATTACCATATTCTGCAGATTATAAGACCCTCCCAAAAGCTAGACACACACAAAATCTGTGTCGAGTGTCAATATCTGGGTACTAATCGGGTCACACACACACACACGTAGGTACAGGATAATAAGACGCACCACCAATTTTGCATTCAAATTCACGGGGGGAGGTGGGGGATAAATAATTATCATAATCTGGATAATACGGGGTACACTTTGTGATGCCATCTTGCCGATCGTTGTTACTGCTGTATTTTGTTCAGTAATCGTCAAGATCTGTGCGTGCTGGATGACGGGGATCTGCGTTTAGTTTGTATTACCTCTATTCCACGTTATCGAGTTGGGATCGATGTCAAGGCGTGCAAATCGTTTGATCTCCTCATCCGTGAGTGTATTCGGATCCGATTTATCTATTTTCAGTTTCTGTAAACACACACAACAAAACAAAGGTTCCTCTGCATGGCCATAGAGACTGATGGGGGAAAAAGAGTGCTGTTAAACAGCAGCTGTTAATCCTGGCATGAATGCAGCACCACTTAGGTGATGCGGACACACCACACTTAGAACAAGGAATCTCTCAGTCAAACCAATGGGAAGGCCAGGACATGTTCAGACAGAACTTGTCACTGGTGTTCACCATGACCAAACATTCAAGTACACACAAACTAACCGATACATTTAATTTACCAACGGATACATGTTTATTTATGCACGGTACCAATTTTACTGAATGTCTCAACTTCAAATGTGGGAAATATAGCACCATCTCGACAGAATGTCACTCAACCTAAACGAACATTTTTGCACATTTACATCACACTGTGAATTAATTCATTCCTAGCATTCACACAATGTCATTCCATTTCCCCAGCATTCATTTTCCATGCAAAACCCTAGAGATGGATAATTTGTTATTTCACAGAAGCTACACACGCACTACGTAACGTCGGAATGTACCACATAACGTTGGAATAAACACGGAATATAACCGATGCACTTTCTTACCTTCAGTCGCGCTTGCTGAATTGGAGAGAAGGCTCTACTCCCTTTTTGCAAAGGCACCAGACGAGCAAAGAGGGCCTTTGAAGAAAACACGTGGAGATGAAATGGCAGAGGAGATCAAAGCCACCTTTAAAAGGCGACGAGTAGCTACTGCATCTGATTAACGTCCATTTAGCAGCATGCATAAAGGTAAATAAATCTATGTTTGACATATTTACTGTGTTTGGTAAATGCCATTCTTGTTTCCGCTAAGGTACTGTATTTAAATGTTTTACTTGTGTTCCTACTCTGGAATAACAATCCATTTAGGTACTTCCACAACCACTACATTCTGCAAGCACCTATAGCGGATGCTGTTGGCAGTACAAATTATATGAAATAATTTGTTGAGAACTGGGAAAAGTGTTTCATTTTATCAATTATATTGCAAGCGCGATATTGGCAGTATACCACGAGACTATTACATTCATTTGGACCTCTTGTTGCATCCGATTGCTTAAACTGCTCAAATACATACACAATTTGAACGACGCGGACGTCACTTTCACGCACGAGCAATTACAACAATTGTAATGCAACTGGGAGGATAATCCAATGCAAAGTTAGAGTAAAATATCAAGGACAGAGCTGAAGGCAAGGCCATTGGTTGGCGAATCATTGAGCAGCGATTCTTGACATTTACTGCAGCCTTGCACCCCCTTTGGTTCTCAATCGTTAAAACAATAATGTTTAATTGTTTTTTTACCCTTCTATCTGGCAACAAAACTGACACCTTTTTTACAAGGAGTTATGTTTGCATAGACCACAATACCTGTAGTCATAATGCAAACAAAAAACATAACTCTGATAATGTGCAATGTCCTTGAAGTTGATTGGTCCACACCCGAGACAGCTTTCCTTAGAGCCTAGTCTCACATGGGTTGACCAGATGACGCCAAAAGGCGTACAACTCAAAGACAATGCACCATCAGAGTATGAGAGCTCAGGGAAAGCATTTACACCATTGGAACCTCATTTGCCAGTAAAAAAGGTGTCAGTTTGTTATCAGATAGAAGGGTAAAAAAACAATTATCATATTTTTTACTGGCAAATGAGGTTCCAATGGAATAATGATCAAATTTCGATTTAAAGCTTTCGTGACTGCAGGGATTCATATTCTTGGTTCTTACGGTAAAATCACGTAGAAGGGAAATAATAAAATAATTAAAATTCAACAATACAATTCTCACGACGTTTCGATTGCAACACAAGCATAGGTTTGATAAAACAAACTAGTTGTACTTATGTGCCTGTGCTTAATTTGTTTTCAATGATTACATTTAAAAAAATCTGGCCATGTCTCACACCCCCAGAAAGGGCACGTCACACCCCTAGTGGGTGTGCGTACCCTAGGTTAAGAACCACCGTCTTCGAGAATGGATGTGGTTCAGACTATAAAGCGTCACATCACCCAATGTTAGAGGATGGTAAGAGGACATCACAGGACAATTTCGGAGGCCCATACCTTGAATTGTTTCTTACCCACCCACACACACCCAATGGAAGCCCCTTTCTCACAAGCCCTGCTACATAGGTCCTCATCTCATTGCATTAAAACCCAATGATTGTTGGTACTTAAAGCTCGAATGTGACAAAAGTGATACAAAAAATAACTTTGTTACTTCCTTAAAAACACAGATGGCTTCTGTACTGCGGAAGCAATCTGTGCGGATGAAATACTCCTGAAGACACACGCACTTTGGAAAGCAGCACATTACACTCCATTATAACCCACGCATACATGCATTTGCATGCCTTTTCCTAACTTGTTGAAGCATTAACTACGGCGTATAAAAGATGGCTGAATGTATAAAAAGCCAGGCCTGCTGATAGGTCGCCCAACCCCCTCGCCCCCACCCCCTCGCCCCCACCCCCTCGCCCTCCACCCCCTCGCCCCCAACCCCTCGCCCCCCACCCCCTCGCCCCCACCCCCTCGCCCTCCACCCCCTCGCCCTCCACCCCCTCGCCCTCCACCCCCTCGCCNTCCACCCCCTCGCCCTCCACCCCCTCGCCCTCCACCCCCTCGCCCCCACCCCCTCGCCCCCACCCCCTCGCCCTCCACCCCCTCGCCCTCCACCCCCTCGCCCCCAACCCCCTCGCCNTCCACCCCCTCGCCCTCCACCCCCTCGCCCCAGCCCCNTCGCCCTCCACCCCCTCGCCCTCCACCCCCTCGCCCTCCACCCCCTCGCCCTCCACCCCCTCGCCCTCCACCCCCTCGCCCTCCACCCCCTCGCCCTCCACCCCTCGCCCTCCACCCCCTCGCCTCCACCCCCTCGCCCTCCACCCCCTCGCCCTCCACCCCCTCGCCCTCCACCCCCTCGCCCTCCACCCCCTCGCCCTCCACCCCCCTCGCCCTCCACCCCCTCACCCTCCACCCCCTCGCCCTCCACCCCCTCGCCCTCCACCCCCTCGCCCCACCCCCTCGCCCTCCACCCCCTCGCCTCCACCCCCTCGCCCTCCACCCCCTCGCCCTCCACCCCCCTCGCCCTCCACCCCNTCCTCACCCCCCTCCCACCCCCCTCGCCCTCCACCCCCTCGCCCTCCACCCCCTCGCCCTCCACCCCCTCGCCCTCCACCCCCTCGCCCTCCACCCCCTCGCCCTCCAACCCCCTCACCCTCCCCACGCTCGTGCTCACCTTGTCCGTTGCGTGCTCTCGTGGAAGATGCGAGCGTCAATGGCGGCAGCCAGCAGGTTGTTGGCCGCGGTGATGGCGTGGATGTCGCCCGTCAGGTGCAGGTTGAACTGCGGATGAGACAGCGAGTGAGCGAGTGAACTGGCGGGCAGGCGACGTGAATAAAATCATTAAAATCCTGGCCAATCTTCTCTTCACCCCCCTCACTTGAAATCATCGCTACACCCTTACCCAGATGGCCAAAAAAAAAGTATGCATATCATCTTGCAGCGTTGGAATATCTAATCAATCATTGTCCTCCAACATTTCTCCTTATCCTTCAAGGGGCGCCACGGTGGAGAGATGTTAACTACCTCGCCTGGTATATAGAATGTTGTGGGTTCGATCCCATGACTTGTTTTTGGAGTTTGATTTTTCCTTTTGTGGTTTTTCCCTCCACATTTAGAAACGTGTGTTTAGAGTATTTGGCTGCAATACAATTCCATATGATGATACACCACTTCGTTAGGCTCTCATTGTGCCAGGTCACTTCTGAAAAAAGAGCTAGTGGGTCTTACCTGTTAAAATAAAAGTATTTAGTTTAACACAGGCTTTCGCTACCAAAATTGTCCACAAGAGGATTTTTTTTGGGTTAGATCGCGTAAATATCAATGTGCCATTAAACTCGCCACCACAACAAAAGATTTGTCACGTAAACAAAACGTGGCCAATTCGTTACTAGTACAGCTACCGGTGTGTTGGAGAGTAAATCCACAACATTTATAATTAGAGCACGACACTTTTGGAGTTCAGCTTTCCTTTAACCCTATTTTTGTTTGGCGATTGAAATAGTTTTCCTACATAGGAGTCTACATACAGACTCGTGGANATNTGGGATTTNGATATCTTCTGCAATTAGTCAAGTCACAGAGNCTCTGTTAATGTGAAATTCGACAAACAATTTCGACAGACAATTTTTTTTAGTCAAGGGAAGTATTTTTAATTTCTGGTTAAAAATTTTGAGCAAACACAACTGTAGGGCACTGTGCGTGGGGCATGACGGTGCGGAGTGTGGAGCTGACCTCTTCCATGGGGATGACCTGGAGTAGCCTCCTCCTGCTGCACCCCCTGGTTTGGAAAAGCAACACCAATGGTCAGAGACCAACAGACACGTTTATGAAATCACACCCATGGAGATATGGACAAAGATCCTTCCTATAGCCTTCAGACTTTTGGGTAAGTGCTGTTAGTAAGCACCTATCAAGGCCGGCACGGTACGGTGGGCGGCCAGCACCACACCGACTGCCTTTATCTCCCCAGTGGCGATGTTTACACACCGCACAAGGCTACTCATTCGAGGCCGAGTCGACCTAGGAAAAGCCCAGGACCAGTTCAGATAATTGTCACTGGTGTTGGCCGTGAGCGGAATAGTACACTGATCACCAGGTACGTAGTGCAGTGCGCAACTGCTACACGCGCACAACAACAAACAAATACGTGCTCCCACGCACCTTTGATGCCGAACGTGGGTCCCTGCGAAGGCTGGCGCACGCAGGCGAAGGTATTGACGTGCAGCTGTCCGGACAGCGCTTGCGCCAGCCCCATCGTGGTGGTGCTCTTGCCTTCGCCCAGGGGCGTCGGGGTGATGCTGGGGATTACATCGCACCACGTTTTAACTCGCACTCTCTCACAAGCACAACAGTCGGCTCCCAGTTGCTGCTGTCACACTACTCCGAGCACAACGTAATATACATTTTTTCAACACTTTCCAACTTAAGTTAATGCATTAGCTCTGTCCAGGGGAGCACTATAATTCTCGTAAGGCGATCCAATATGAACGGACCTGGAGTATAAAGTAGTGTTGCTATTTGAGACGTCAAGGGGTGAAGATCACAGTAACGACTGCCATAGTAGTGATAAAAGAGTGACAAAGATGCGAATGTCAGCCGGTGAGAGTGGCTAGTGAATCAGCAACTTCAGGAGCAATCGGCCAACCCAACTACTTATTCTTTCAAGCAGAGCAAGTCAATATTATTACTAGCCTTTTGCCGTCCAAAGACGGTGTATTTCAGTAAATCTGAAACTTGCAAGCAAAAAGCAGACCGCATCAATTCGTGTGCAATTTGCAAGGCCGCGGTAAAGACTTATTTTGGGCCACTTTGTTGAGCTGTCGTTCGTGGGCAGGTCACTTCTGAAGGGGAAGCTAGAGCTCAGTGGGCTTTGCCTGGTCAGAGAAAAAAAGTGTGTTTGTTTTTTTTNACCGATTTGTTTACCTTCCCTACACTCTGTACTCCTCTAGTGTTTTTGTACTGTTTGTTGTTGTAACGTTCTGATCCGCTCCTATTGGGCATCTATCAGAAAGAGCTTGATAGCTGATCGGATTCCTCCAGTGTAAATAAAGATTCCGATTCCGCATCGTTCCGTCTGCACCCTGCTGCGCTCGTACCCAGTGACCACGACGTATTTGCCGCTGGGCTCGTTGCGCAAGCGGTTCAGCACGCACAGCGACACCTTCCCCTTGCCGTGTCCGTACGCCTCGATCTCGCTGGGCAACAGCCCAACCTCTCGGCCCAAAACTCGATGGGCTTGGGCTTCTGCGAGCGGGAAATCTCGATGTCGCTGAGGGAAAAATCACGCACAACCAAGGGTGTGATCGTCAGGGTTAAAGACATGTGTGACTTTGAGTCAGCCAGAACCATTAGAAGAACACAACTGCAGTGTGTGTGTGTCCAAAGGTTACACTATAAAAAATGACTGCATCTTGAGCAGACATATCATTCTGTTATGCTCGGTCTGCCAATTCACTCTTTTGCCCCCCTCACCAAATCCAAAACAACTTTGCTCACCTCATATTCAACAATCCCTACAATTTCCATACCTCGACCCCCGAGCGCAACTGCACTGACACCCTATCTACAACCGTTCCTTGTTCAAATTCCTCACCTCTGAAATTTTCGATTTAAAGCTTTCGTGACTGCAGAAATTAATCTTGGTTCTTTCGGTAAAGTCACGTAGAAGGGAAATAATAAAATAATAAAAATAAAACTAAATTCTCACGACGTTTTGGCCACAACACAAGCAGCCGTCCTCAGGTGAAGAAACAGAGCTGTCGAAAAGACAGCGTTCAATGTTGTTTTTCTTTTTTCCAACAGCTCTGTTCTTCACCTGAGGACGGCGGCTTGTGTTGTGGCCAAAACGTCGTGAGAAATGTATTTTATTTATTTATTATTTCCTCACTCTGGTCGGCAATCCCTTCATATCTTGCCACTCTTGTAACTTTATACGTGTCGGCTTCCCGCCCTCTACGTTCACAATCTTTGCCGTCTCTCTCTTGGTTTCTCCTTCNGCTCAATCCACGCTTTCCCTTTTTTTCTCTTCTCGCCCCCCACTGAAACAAACTTCCCCTCCACATTAAACAATCACCTTCGCTCACTAGTTTCCACTCAAAACTCACTTATTTTCCCAAGCTCACCCCACAACCCTTAATCTCCCCTCATAACCGCACCGTTACTTTTACCTCTTCATATTCTCATTATGCTCTCACTCATTACTCATTCATTCAATCATTCCATCATCATTTACAATCATCAATTTCGCTTTCCCGAATTCACGAATCAAAGATTTGCCCATTGCTTCTCTCATCTGTTTCATTCACCCCATTTCCACTATTACATTCATATGTACTATTGTCAATTCTGTGTAAAGTGCCTTGGATAAGGCGCTATTTAATTTTTAATGTAATGATGATTCATCATCCAAAATCTATTTATTACACTGCTCAGGATACATTCACTGAATTGCGAGTTTTAGAAAGGTTTGATTTTGGTACGGGACCATTTCATACCAATTTCTCCTTCAAGCCGAATGAAAAAACAGTACACGGAATGAGTCAAATGAGATACGACACAAACGATGCGTGGGCCGTACAAACGAGACGGCACAAGCAGGATAAATAAAATAATTCACTATCGAATCGAATCATCACTACAAATCACGACAATTCATCACATCAAGTAGGGGTGAATCGTTACATTCCTCACACCGACATTAGTGACACTTTCACACGTAACTTTAACAAC
Source organism: Lethenteron camtschaticum (assembly GCA_018977245.1). Classification (NCBI taxonomy): domain Eukaryota; kingdom Metazoa; phylum Chordata; class Hyperoartia; order Petromyzontiformes; family Petromyzontidae; genus Lethenteron; species Lethenteron camtschaticum. The sequence continues at coordinate 3,665,457 of MU249623.1, read as the reverse complement.
CAATATCACGAGTGACACGGCAAAGGAGAAGCACTGAAGCCATACCATGGGACAGGCTGCTTTGGCTCAATCTTCAGATGGGTCAGTTCCCACGTTCCAGTCTTAACTTGCGCCAGCGACTTCTTTGCGCACTCCACAGTGTTCTGAAATACGTGAAAGCGCATACACAGCGAAAACACAATCGCAAAGCATTTTTAACACATTCCTGGAGGGAGCTGGTAGGAACAATGGGTTGCTCGGTCAATGGCCAGGTCAACGGCGGCGTGGTGTATTCCGCAAATATGGCCGGCTGTGAGGGCGGGCACAAGCCGGCGTGAGTAGGTTAAACGTTGAGTTTTATAAGGGCACCACGGGTGACCAGCCCCTCCCCACCCAGCCCCACCCCTCCCACCCCCTCCCCACCCAGCCCTCCCCACCTTCCCACCCACCCCTCCCACCTTCNCCACCCACCCACCCAACCCNTCCCCACCCTCCCATCTCCACCCAGCCCATTTTTGGATCCACGACAGACGGACGGACACAATAATCCCCTGTGGGCTGGTGTAACCAGGAGGTTCCTACCAGTATAAAATACTTTCTTGTTTCATCATTAGTGACTGGGCTGAGACCATAAACTCACTACGCACTTGAGAATTCAATTGAACTGCTGGCAGTTGCTTGGATTGGAATCCAGGATCTCAGTGGTGCCAGCTCAGAACTCGATGAATAATTCAACTAAACATGTTAAACTATCTGTCGTCAAACACTTGGGTCCTTTAAAACTAGCGACCGCCAGGCCACGTCCGAACATAATTTACGTGCATAGATTGACTAAGTGGCGAGATGTTAACTGCCTGCCTGGTACACAGGAGGTCATGGGTTTGATCTCGACCCTGACGTCTGCTGTATATTTGGAGTTAGCCCGTTCTCCCGTGGTTATTTGGCTGCGATAAACGTCCACATAAGCCACTTCCGTTGAGCTATCATTTGTAGCCAGGTCGCTTCTGAAAAATAACTATAGAGCTGTGGGCTTTACCTGGTAAAATAAGGGAAGTAGTGCTTGGGTGCTGTAGTAATGCGTCTGCATAAATACCTCCATCAGCATTGCGACGGTCATTGGGCCTACGCCACCCGGCACTGGCGTGATGAAGGAAGCCATTTCCCTTGCTTCTTCAAACTTCACATCTCCCACCATTCGCTGGCCGGATGCTTTGCTTTTATCTGAAAGATATTTCGTGGTGACCGAACGTTTTTATCGGCGAGAATCACCCGCTATGACGATTATATCAGAAACATGGTCACCGACACTTAGAAATGTAACAAAAGCTGAAAAGTGTGCAAAAAATCATAAAGAAAATACATGCTCAAAAGTATACACAAAGATAGAAAGAAAGAGCAGCACATGGCATGGACCAAATGAGCAAACTTAATTCACAGGTATCATACTGACTGTTAAGAAAATTGAGCTTGCAGCAAGACGCATCGTAAAGGTTGACTGCAGATGAACATGGTTGGTGACGGGAATGGCAACAAAGGAGAAAGTACCAGAGAGGACCATATGGAGATGAAGCAATGAGATTCATTCAGATGATGAACTGAACAGACCGTAGTTTAATCTTAATTTTTGAACTTTCGTGACTGCAGGAATTATTCTTTGGTTTTTTTTTTTCAGTAAAGTCACGTATAAAGATAAAATAATAAATTAAATACCTGGGTTGCTCTCTCTATGTATCTTGGTGATATCTGTCTGCTTATATGTCTGTCTATAGTTTTCTGGTTAGATTCTATGTCGCTATTTCATTACACCTGATGATGATTGCTTGTGTTGCAATCGAAACGTCGTATGCTATTATTTAATTTATTATTTTATCTTTATACGTGACTTTACCGAAAAAACCAAAGAATAAGACCGTAGTTTCACAGGATCAAGAACGATTTTAAAGGCATTGGGAGGCCCTCTTCTCGTAGTAGAGAGAGAGCCTTCCAATAATTAGACATTTAAACATAGGAGTTGATTTTAACTGTGATTCTCCTAGTTACCTGGTATGTGGTTAATTCCACAGTCAATCACAACGCACCCTTCTTGATCCAGCTGCCACGAACCATCTCGGCTTTGCCAACAGCCACCACCACAATGTCTCCTTCAGAAACCTTCGCATCGATATGGACACACAGAAGATTCAGAGTTGATACGATTAATTGACTAAAAACTATCATTAACTTTGTCGTCAAAACACTTGGGCCTTTTTAAAACCGGCGGCTACCCAGTCTCGTCCATCGGCCATCGCCGCTTCTCATGATGTATCCTGCCCAAGCATTCTTATTTTACTTGACAATATCTCGAATTAACATCTGTTCCCCGCTCCACACATTCCTCTATGTCTCTCGGGAAAAATCAAAGCATGCTATCTCTGCGTGACTCTTTGCTGTTTGCCAGTCCACATATCTATTTTTGACTATTGCCTGCAAATATACATATAGTAGGCTAACATTCTTGGGGTCTTTCGGAAAGTACGTAGAAGTTTAAATTAATAATTGTATATTTATTTTTATTAATTTGAATATCTACGTGACTTTACCGAAAGACCGAAGGAACATGAATTCCTGCAGTCACGAAAGCTTTAAGTCAAGTGGGCTAACAGTTTAATACGTCGACTTTGCGACCAATATTATCCAGAAGAGGTTTGTTTGGGTCAGATCGCATAAATATGTAATTAAATCAGTCAACCAGCCTCATCTGGTTGTAATTACCGGCGAAACATAATACTTAAATTGTAAATGTCGTGGGTTTACTCTCCAACACACCGGTGTGCTGAACTAGCTGTGTCACGTGGTGGCGGGTATAATGACACATTTATATTTCCGCGATACAACCCAAAAAAACTCTTATACGGAGTGGACTAACGGTTCACGGAACGCCCACACTCTTGTCAGAGACAAAGAGTGAGCAAAACGCTTGGACTGGCTTAGTTTTAGAATGCACTTTTCAAAACAGTAAAACCTTGGATTGCGAGCATAATTCGTTCCGGAAATGTGTTTGTAATCCAAAGCACTCGTATATCAGTTGTGATCACGTGACGCTCGGCAGACAAAGCGTATACGTACACTCGTATTGCAAGACCTCGCTCGTTGATCAAATTCATATTTATTTAAAAATTTTGCTCGTCTTGCAAAACACTCGCAGATCAAGTTACTCGCAATCCAAGGTTTTACTGTACAGAGCCCTGAAAACACTGGTAGGTTTTCTACGTCTCAGCAATTTGAAGTTTGGCCAATACCATGTTCAAGTGTATTTGTATAACCAGGTGAGAACTGAAGTGAACAGGGTAGTCTTATTTGTAAGAGTGACCAGACCCGTTTCTTTTTAAATTTGAAGTTTTCGTGACTTCTTTTTGCTACACACTACCACTAAAATGGGATAATATTTAAAAAAAGATAAAACTGTGGTTAGTTGCATAACAACGAAGTTATTTACGCCCCACCCCCTCCTTTATTTACACAGCTTTAAATGACAAACCAAGAGAAAATTCCACCCAAGATGCTTGATGTAATCGCCAAAACCCATTGCACAAGTGTAAATACGCGCTTGTCCGTTTTATAACGGACGTGAATGATCTGCCCGATGTCGCTGGAAATGCGTAGGCGATTGTGTGCCGGCGTACGGTCCAAAATTAGAAAATGTACCCGCAAATTGCTCGTTTGAGGATCACACAAGGCGGCAATTCTCACGCCCTACTGCCAGACTAATGCCAGAGTGCACGCCAAGTTCCGAGTCTCTTTTACGCCCCCCCCCATAAAGGGCACTATTAAAACCAAATCACTCTCTTCATGATCATTATATTAGATTACAATGAATAAAATCATCCTACACTCACAGCACATGCATCAAATCGTGCAGGAAAGAATAAATTATTTCCATTACTAAACACTACAGTGGCTTCACCTAAACACTGCAGACACTTAGATGTGTGACATCGCCCCCCACAACCGTGAACAACCGAATCGTTCCACCGAATTGTGACTATTATTCAAATCGCAAAGGGGGAGGCTGGGAAGAAAATTGTTACAGGACTACTAAACAACAAACACAAAGATTTCACCGTATAGCCTTTAGCAGACTTGGGGCAAGTGCTGTTAGCGGGCACCTATGAAGGCCGGCATGGCACACGAGGAGGTGGGTGGGCAGCTCCCTGCCCAGCCGCCTTTGTCCCCCAAGTGGCCATGTCTACGCCTCGCACCAGGTACTCATTTGAAGCAGAGTCAACCTAGGGGAGGCCTGGGACCGGTTCAAATATTCGCCACTGTTATTGACTGAGGGAATCGAACTCGGTCGCCGGCTTCGCAGCGCAGCATGCTAACACTGCCCGACCACTCCCCACACACACAGTGTGAACACCACGGTCACGATCGCGGTGGTAATGTGCGTCGCTCCGCACCACTTTCTCCAGGTTCTCAGTCTTGGAGTGGCAAGTTGTGACCGTGGCGTGGTTCCAAAGCAGCAGGTCATGCATCGGAGCTCCCACAATACTGCTTCGCCCCAACACGACTGCTCTCTTGCCGGCGATTTTCACCCCTGGGCAGTGACACAGCAAATGTATGGAGGTACAGACAAATCAGCAACGCCTTTCAGTTTAAAACACCCACTCATTGCAAAGTAGACCTAGCGTAAACCTAGGGAACAGTTTTTGCGAGGACACATAAGACTAATTTCTTGTGTTTAGTTTGTTCCTTCCGCCACACCTCCGATTAGCACCGTTGGCTATGTACGGTGTGAAAGAAGATTAACATACATACATACAAACATACAAACAACAGTATTAATAAGAATTTAACAAAAGATTAAAATAACACCGAGGAGATATCTATGGAATTAGTTAACTGGACACAATAGCTTAAATACAAAATAAAATGCTGCTGTAATTGTTCGAACACTGGACTTGCGTTTCAGGTGGTCAGTTTGGTAAATTTTCCAGGGAGGATTTCTTAGATCCCCTCTCCCCCGAAGTCTGGCCACGCAAATATATATGCCACAGTAGAGGTCACACATATGATGAGTTTAAGAGTGTGTACTCCCACCTCTTCAAAGATGTCTGGCAGCGTGGAAGAGGAGGTAAAATACCCTCAAGTGGAGACTTTTCTATCGGAAATGGTAAGAGCAAGCTATTGTACGGCTGCAGCTTTACCTTTTTACACAATAGTTTCAGTAACGCGACGTAATTATGTTGTCTAGGATTCCATTAAGACAAGTTCTAAAATTCTACATTACCATTTACACTGCCAACTATCATGAGTTGGGACGATTGGCGAGTCCATTTAACAGATGGTTATAACTAATGTTTTACTTAATAATTTCAAGGTTCATCATGGGACCTCCCCTTTGCCAGTACCAAATATGAGAATAAGTTTTCCCCTTTTTTCTGGAAACAAATAGGTGTAAAGATGTTAAAACACCAAACTGAAACCTTTTACAAGGAATCATGTCTGCATTAACCACAATACTTGTGGTCAGAATGCAAACAAAAAACACTGATAATATATGCATTGTCCTTGAAATTGATTGGTCCACACCAGAGACAGCTTTCTTTGGAGCCTAGTCTCAAATGATGTTAGACCAGAGGACGCCAATGCATATATTATCAGAGTATGTTTTTGTTTGCATTCTGACCACAAGTATTGTGGTTAATGCAGACATGATTCCTTGTAAAAGTTTCAGTTTGGTGTTTTAACATCTCTACACCCGTTTGTTGCCATAAAAAGGGGAAAACCTATTCTCATGTCAAGGTTATTTTATGTGAGTCACTTTCATAAGCAGAGACACTGTCCCTTGTTAGCAATGACATTAATTGTGAAATGTACCGTACAAAAAAAACCTCAAATGTTTTATCAAGCAGCCAAACAATCAACGGCATTTTAATCCAGTAATGTGCGACACAGAGTTTCTCAGTGTCGGCAGCTCCACGTCTTGGCATTTCCTTTATGCCTTTGACTACGACGCACGTAATACGCAGGTTTTGTTTCATGCTCATGGATATCCACTGTAAACATTGTCATGCTCTCTTGAATCAACCTTATCCATGGTTGTTTTTTTATGCTTTTGTCTATGTACTTTGGATTTGTTAGGCTTCCTTTGGCTATTGCTCTTCAGTCTCACCACATCCCAGAGGTGAAGAGTGAATTGGGAGGAGAAAATTGCTGGTCGCTCCCTCACAATGTGCCCTGGATTCGCTTCTGTCCCTTTGGGGCCCCTAAGAGAAGTTTGTGTTAGCACTCCACAAAGATGGAGGGGGGAGGGAGGGGAGGGCTAATTTACATTTCCCATCTGGCATCCCAGAGTTTACAGAGGTTTGGGGGGGGGGCTGGGTTACCCAAAACGTGCGTAGGGGTCTTTGATTCCTGCCTTTCTCGCTTTGAGGACAGGGTTCGGATGGGTTAGGGTTGGTCATGGCTCTTTTGTGAGTTTTTCAGGGATTATAGCGAGGTGGTCACTTTTTTCTGGAGTCAATAAATCTCCATTGGGTGACTTGGGTGTAATTCACACCGATATTCAGTCAGTGTTCGGCTAGCCAGGGTTTTACTGTACGTTTGATCGGATGCATGTTAACTTGAAGAACAGGGATTCCTCTACTTACAAACGAGTTAGGTTGCAAAGATATGTTCTTAAGTCGATTTGTTCATAAGTCCAACTTTACTCCTGTCGATTCCAAACACGATGCACGGCATGTACACTCACAAGGAATGGCTTTAAAAGTTGTATAAACTCCTGTAAATGTAGATGCCACTGGTTATTTACGTTCTGTAGATGCCTACGTGTTAAACTGCTGTTGTAACTTGCTGACCCTCCTATACTGGACATCTGTGAAAAAGAGCTTCATAGCTCATCGGATTCCTCCAGTCTAAATAAAGATTCATATTCTGAATAAAAACGAGATTTCATAAAAAGAGACAAAAAGTATTAGACTCCTGTACCAAATCGTGACGATGATTAGAATCGCACATGTGTGTGTGGGGGCAGAGAATGTGATGCATGCGTAGGTGAATGCAAACGCCACCTGTCCTGCGAATGAGCTCCAGGCAGCCCTTGGGCGTACAGGGGAGAATGCAGTCGTCCAGATTCCCGCGAGACAAGAGACCAGCGTTGGTGCACGTCAGCCTGCAGAACGGTATGGAACACACGCCGGAACGATCTACGTATTTCACAGGCCCCGGAGGTGTCTATACGCGCATCGCACAAAGGTGTAACTGCGTACGGCAACTCGGGATACATACCCGTCCACATCCTTGCCCGCGACAATGAAGTTGGTGACGCGGTTAGCGTTAATTGGATGGTCCGATTCCAGCGGGAGCTGCACAATTATCCGTGCACTTGCGTGTTCTCGTTGAGGTCCCTAATTTTATCCAGCAACTGCGCACAAGATTTAGAAGTGTACGAGTATGAGAAATGCTCGCGCAACTACAAACTATCTTCATTTGAAGCTTTCGTGACTGCAGGAATCCATACTCTTTGGTTCTTTCGGTAAAGTCATGTAGGTAGAAAAATTAAAAAAATAATACAGGTAGTCCCGAGTTACGATGGTCTGACTTACAATATTTCGATCTTACGATGGCGATACGACAAAATTGCCATCAGCAACCTAACATCTTTCAAGTATGAAGACGACGGACAGAATATTGGCGAGTACAGTACAATATGATATGTTACGATATGTTCAATGCATGTATGATACGTAGCTTTAGCGATTTCTTTTTAAGGTTACCACGATACTATATGTTCAATGCATGTTAAAAGGTTTTATAGCAGATAGGATTGTTTCCTGAAAAAACTTTCTATTAAATTGCAGTTCATATAGATAGGCTAAGAATTTACCTTGGTTTTCTTTCTGTACATTTTACTGTGCAATACAGTATTGTAATTAATAAATACAAATCAGTATATAGTTTATACAGTACGGTACTGTAAAGTGCTCTATTTTGCTAAATTATCACCATTCTTTAAGACCTCTGGGTAGGCTAGGCCATCTTCGACTTACGATATTTTTGACTTACGATGGGGTCGTCGTAACGCATCTCCATCGTAAGCAGAGGACTTCCTGTATATCACGACGTTTCGATTGCAACACAAGCGGTCGTCCTCAGACGGAAACAATAATCCAGCAGTGGAACTGCTGAACCAGGCAACTACAAACGCTTCGGTCAAACGTTTCGCGTTTCCTCCGTATTATCAACAGCTGACTCATTGCAACAAACCAAGTGGAATCCGTACCTCTGTTTCGGTGGTGTTCCTTGACAGACATACATGGACAGCAGCCACTCCAATCTGGACCACAAGGTTGTTAACACAGTTAAAAGTAATGGGATTCATAGAAAAATACAAGTGTCTGAATGTGACTGCATTTCGGGTCGGTGCACGCATATGAGAAACGAGCTCATAAAGAGTTTCAAGGTTTGTTACACGAAGGTTGAGGGCATTCATATCTGTCTGTTATTAACAGGAGAGCAAGATTACACTCTACCCCAATAGCGACAACTTTCTACTCACGACTGGTTCACATTGGTCATCTTTGCAAGAGTTATTGTGCCCCACATTTACAGACAGCCAGACAGATGGACATTGCAATGCATTAACGCTCTCAAAGCTGGACTTGATTTCAACTACATCACCATAGCATATCTGATCACGATTCTATTTGTATGTTTCATGAACAAAGCTGAAACTCATATCAATAGCCCAGTACACACAGTCTATATAACTATAAACGATAATAAAATAGTTAAATATGAAATGTGGTTGTAAGAACACAGTTGAAGATAAGAGCAATGCTTGTTAAGACATAAATGACAATACTCACCTGTGTATAAATTCCACGAGATCTTTATAAGCAATTTTGGATTAAAATTCATATAAAAAATTCCCAGGCAGTGCGCGTATACATTTTCACAGCCGAAATCACCACAACAGGCAATAGCCTGAACCAACTTAAGGGGTTGCAGGCAGTGTACGATGGGTTGACAGCTGCATTGTGAAACTAACAGAGCTCAAATATGCATTAAATAGCAAAGGATTGTAGCCAAAGTAGATTCAATTTAGGATGCCAGTAGAGGGCAGACGGATTCGAGGAGAACCCAGGGTGAGATGGAAGGATGTGGTGGAATGATGTATGAGAGAAGGTGGACCTGACCGAATCAAGAGGCACAGAAAATAACAAAAACATGAGCAACTGACCCCTATCAAATAATGGGACTTTGTGGCATAGAATAAGAAGAGAGTAATCATCAACCTCTTCTGCAGCCTTCAGTTTCATCTTGATGTAAACATTGGAGTCTTCACGGTTTCCAACCTGGGCAAAAGTGATAAAATAAAAGAAAAAACCCATTAGTAATTGCTGTTAGTGTCGTAAAAAAATCTTAACAGAGTAAACTGTGATAACAGCGCAGCCCGAGCGTTACCTGCACTATGGCCAGTCCGGGTTGAAAGGTCGGATGCTTCTGCTTCAGTTCTAGGACCTCTTTTTTGAGTCTTGCGCGGACATCGCTGCGAAAAACAACGTTGAAAGAAATAACCACGGCACTGCTTTAACAACCATAACCTCCTGTACACGTGCAATTGATTTACGAATTAGAACGGCATTTGTCCAAACGATTAAAATATACATTTGCTCTGTCGAAATCTTTGGCAAGCGGCAGGTGCCAGATGCAGTGTAACAAAACATAGTGGTGTGGTGTGGAGTGTGTGCGTACGCGACATACTGTGCCATCGATACCAAAGGTTTGGCTTCTCTCGTTGCAAATCCAACCTTCCGAGCACCAATCGCAATTCCGTAATGCCGGACATTCACACAAGCTGCCAGTAGCACTCTGTTTAATACAGTCGGCATTCTCTACTTATTTTCAACTTCTTTTTTAACAAAACTTAACAAATATATCAGAGCAGTCTTCTCGGTCCACAACTAAAATACATATATATATCCTTCAACTTTGCAGAGCAAAAGAAAAACTACACATTCTCACGAATGACCTGTCTAGGTACGACGCGAAACAGCAACCAGAACATATTTACAAGTCAAAACCAACAGACACTTCAGCAGACACCACATCACTGTGTGGCCATGCCTAATATAAAGGCGACAGTGACTAAGCATATCTAGAAAATAATAAATATTATGAATCCGTGTTGTTACGGGAGGACAAAGTATTTTCCAGTAATGATGCAACGGGAACTGATTGTATCAGCTGCAGGTCAAACTCCAACCTTCACATTTTAGTTAATGTCATTGTCAATGCGATAAGACTTTGACCAATCAACATAGATTATCTGGGGGCGTTGTATACTAGGAGTTCATAGCATTACCAGGGTATGCGAGACATAACCCTAATGTTCCCAATATAACCATAAACTTGTCAATTGCTTTTGACCGATTGAGAGGAACAGAGTGGCATGTTTTCACATTTGAAATTAAAATAACTACAATTTCCAGCAACATGAACTTTCCAAATAACGACTCGCTTTCAACTTCCACAATTCGCCCACTCATCAAAAGCCGTACTCGCTAAAAATACACAAGTTATTTAGTGTGCCACATTCGTGCTCTGCATCACTCCTTGCCCAATGAAGAAACCAACGCGTGTTATGTATAAGCTACGTAATACACTTTAATCGTCTAATGCAAGGCTGATCAATAGCTATTATTATTTCCCATTGAGTAAAAACACGTCCTTCTAATTCTGTGCTCGATGCCAATGTGGACTATCCAGCTTTCAATCAGAATCAGAATATGTATTGATACTGGAGGAATCTGATGAGGTATAAAGCTTTTTTTTCACCGATCACTAGTTCCATCCCATTGCAATCTTCTTCTTCCACGCGTTTGTCTCACTCATGTGGGGTCCCGCTGTCCGAGCCACCCTTCTCCATATGCTGCCCTGTCCTTCGCCACTCTCTTTCCACTCCTCGGGCCACCATGTCCAATCACACCACATCGCCCCACCTCTTCTTCTGCCTTCCTCTTGATCACTTTCCTTCCACTTGCATCACTTGCACCTTCTGACCCATATAATTTTCCTATCGTCTCTCAACATGACCGAACCGCTCCAGCCTTTTCTCTCTCACCGTCTCTGTGATTTCTACCACCTTGAGTCTTCCTCTCACTTCCTCATTGCAATGATAAATCAAAATGATTTGATTTTCAGGAACGATCAAATGTCTTTTCAAGCAAGTGAATTCAAAGGGTTTTGAGTTTTAAACGAGAAAAATGAATGCACTGTAACACACTACACAATAATCAAGTTCAATTGACCAGAGGTTTTGGAGTCTGAACTATTTCTGAGTAATGAGGATATATTCTTTAAATAGATTTTCTAGATATCAGTATCTATCCAATGCCTTATACTGCCCTAGTATTTTTAAATTAGGTGGTTAAAGGGCATTGGTGGTCTTGATAACGTATATCCGCTCTCAGTAATAAGAAACATGCCAGAACTAAACAATTACAACAGTAAATTAACGCAGCACAATATACAGATTTTAAGTCCACAGCGCTGGAAATAAAATACCTGCTCAGACGTTAAAGTTATAAAGTCTTTGAAACGAGGTTATTGTTGATGCTTTGCACTAAATGTGACTTTGCTCAAAACATCCACGAGATGTTTAAAATGTAAAATGTATTTGTGCCCACTTATACCACAATGCAAAGCCCTTATCCTGTACAATGATGGTGTTTGAGCCGAACCTAACACGAATAATAGTGAATGTAATTCATTTTGCACAGCCACGCAAGTGATTCTTTACAACAACAAAAACCCCTTTCAGACTTTTGAGAGCAATGCTAATTCATGAGCGTATTTTTGTGGAGAGTCATGGGACGTGGGATTTTTTTTAAATCTCAACCTACAAATACAAAATCTCAGTCTGTCACCTTAGGACATCTAATTATTTTAACAACAAACTCCCCATTCATTACATAGCCATCCGTGCTGACACTTACATGCAGTGTACAGGGAGACTCCCCAACTCTGTCTGCAACTTGTCGCTTCATATGTCGCTTTGCGCAGCAAAGTCTGTCACTAGCCTGTGCAAAAGTTGCTGCTTCTCGTGCCCTTGCGAACAAGACCCGCAACGACACTCAGCAGTGAGCAAGATACTTCAAATAAAACAGTCGTTAGAGCTTCTTCTTGGTTCTTTCGGTAAAGTCACGTAGAATAGAAATAATAAAATAATAAAATAAAACAGACCTGTTCTTCACCTGAGGACGGCTGCTTGCGTTGTGGCCGAAACGTCGTGAGAATTATTTCATCATGTTTTATGTTTTTATTTTATTATTTCTATTCTACGTGACTTTACCGAAAGAACAAAGAAGATGAATCCCTGCAGTCACGAAAGCTTTACATCGAAATTTAGTCATTAGAGCTATTTAAGTCCTGTCTTGAAAACTCCCCTAGTCCTGGTCGTTTACCCTGCAGGTTCTGTTTATTTCCTACTTTCCATACACGGTGCATTGGGATCTACGAATGAAAAGAGTCTTACAAAATGTTAATTATTAATCTTACTTTTGCTGGCTATGCACTGCGCATACTCCCACCCCTCCCAGCAATTCAATAAATTGCAATCATCATCATCAGAAGCCATGATCAATGCACGATGGATGAAGGCCGCCCAAAGTCATTACCATCTCTCATAATTCTGTGAAGTAATAACCCACCTTGCACCTGTACGTGAACCGAATTCATTGTCTCATTTTTATGGTCTCATTCGTATAAAAAAATAATTTTCTCCGTCTCATTTGAAAAGCTCTGATCTCTTCATTATCCAAATTGTAACATCTTTATAGAGCATACATGAATCTTATAAAAATGTATTTCATATGCATAATTAAAGCTACCTTGTTTACGCAAACCCCACAGCCATGTAAGACTATAGATTCACCACAATGACAAAACAAGAATCAATTCTTGAATTAAATGGTTACTCTAAATCTAGGGAATCGTTTAGTCACAAGGGAGGTGAATAATTACACGAATTACATACACAACAGTAGCCCCTGTAGGCCTGTATTGACCCAATACATCTACAACCCTCTAACAATCCACTGCTGGATGAGGGCCTTTGAACTAATTTGACCGTATTCCACCACGCTGGTCAGTGTGACTTGGTGAAAATGGGGAGCACAGACGTGAAGATTTAGAAACAGAGTACAACAATGGATTTTACTGCACTCCCCTCTACTGCCCAACACACAGCCCCACAGGCCCTGTGACAATTCGTTGCACGTGGTGGTCAACCCATCAAAGCACGATCCAGACTCAACTGCTTTAGTTTACGAGAGCTGGCAAGATGGGGCACATTCCAGGTGATTTGATCAGTATCGCTCTTAAAAATGTGTACTTGTGCTGGCTTTATTAGGATAAATGTACAATGCTAGCAGAGGCAACCGATAACCCGATGAGCAATTGGGCTTTGACCAAGCTCAAACCCATCTCAACCATGCCAAAAGCCAATGACCCAGCATGGACCCAGCTGAATACTGCCAACTTAATAAGTTAATATCCAATAAAATGTCACTGCAGGGTGAACCCGGCCCAACACGGATTGATAACGAATGCCACATGCCTGCAACCTCCAGCCTCTCGAACACAACCGCTGTTGCAGAGCACCAGCATTTTCTGTCAAGTGTTACCCACTACAAGCATGAACGATGCACGTTTCAAATATCTGCGTAAAGCAGTGGCGTAGTAGTTAGCGTATTACGCCAATAATCCAATGACCCAGAATTTGATTCGGCCACGTACAACATCAGTGGGGAATGATAACTAAACCGGTCATTGACCGGTCTCACTTACCCACTCCCACCTACCCCCCTTCACCAACCTGCAATGAACAGCGTGGCGAAGCATGGTCATAACATAATATACTGTATAACTATTCTATTCTTATGTATGGCAGCTATATATTCAGGAGCAATATATTTCATGTAAGGAGCGCAGGCTACATTGGTTCACTATGTCGTCCATTGAAAACTTACGTGCTATTATGTAGATAAATGATGCACCGGCTAGCACACGAAACTATATGAGATAGGACTTGAGTTTGATTTACAGCCACGGCAAACATCATGGCTGTTCTGAGCCCCCTGTCTTCAACAACCTGCACCGACCAGCATCGTGGCGTATGGGTAAACAACCCCATGACCGACAAGGCATGGGGAGGCCTTTAAGCAGCAATGGATTGACAAAGAATATAATTGTGTTAATGATATTTTTATGCTGACAGGATTGCTGGTTCTTGGAGGTTACATGCATGAGCGACCCATCTGCAGGGCAATAAGGGTGCCTTTACGAGGCAGTAGAGCAAGTAATGTGTGGAGTGTAGGTACAGTAAAACCTTGGATTGCGAGAAACTTGGCTTGCGAGTGTTTTTCAAGACGAGCAAAATTTTTAAATAAATATTAATTTGATAAACGAGCGAGGTCTTGCAATACGAGTAGTACGTATATGCTGTCTGCCGAGCGTCACGTGATCACAACTGGTATACGAGTGCTTTGATATACGAGTGCTTTGGATTACAAACACGTTTCCGAAACGAATTATGCTCGTAATCCAAGGTTTTACTGTATGTTGAACTCTTTTGCACCGTACGTAACCAAATGTGCTAATCGGAGGTGCAGGGAAGGACAATAAACTAAAGACAAAAATCAGTTCTCAAAAAATAAGTTTTCATTCGAGATTTAAAAGTGCATAGCTCCAGTGGCTTCCTAATATCGAAAGAGCGTTCCAGACGGCCGCAGAAGCGCATCTGAACATGCGTTATGCAGTGACCGTCTTTGTTCGATGGCCAGCCACAAAAGCCACGAGGATGACCGGAATTCGCATGATCGTTTACGCTCCTTGACGAGATAAGCAAGGTATTGTGGTTCATTTGTGGGAAGCACTTTCGTGTGTAATGAGTGCGACCTTATGTATTCATTCAGCAACCGGTGGCACAGAGGTTCGCTCACTATGCTATGAACCCAGGGACCTAAATTTGATTCCTGCCAATGGCTATTTAAACCGGACCAAGGCACTCCCCTCTTCAACATGATTGACTCAGTGTGGGAGGAGGCCTTCATCCAACTGTGGATTGAGAAAGGGTGATACATGATATTAATATTATTGTATTATTACCGCAAGTTACTCTCTAGTCTGTACGAATTTGAGTGCTATCTTCTCTTGGAGGTATTTCTGTATAAAGTAAATTCAAAGTGAAATCATTTGTCAATCCACAGCTGTATGTTGAACTTCTTTCGCACCATACGTAGCCAACCATGGCCGTGTCGGTCATGAGGGTGGTTTGACTAGACTTAACTACGCTGGTCAGTGCGAGTTTGTAAAGAAGGGTGTCTATGATATCAATCGCCACTTATGTTATCTGCGGCCAGGAATGATACTCAGGCCGCCAGGTTGATAGCGCAACGCTCTACAACCACAACACCTGAGTATACGATAAACTGTCATACAGGTAAATAGATGCAACAGTTTGCTTTAAAGCAATATTTAACCACTAGAGTGCAGGATTTTGTAATTTTTATACCAATATAGTGGGGATTGCAGGAGAATGCAAATGTGCCACTACATTAAGTACACATTACCTTTCTGATCTCGTCAAGGAGCATAAACCATCATGCACACCCGGTCATCCTCGCAGCGGCTTTTGGCTGGCCATCGAACAAAGACAGTGACCGCATCGCATGCTTTCATATGCGCTTTGCGGCCGTCTGGAAAGCTCTTCCCTCCGATATTAGAAAGCCACTAGAGCTATGCACTTTTAAATCAAGATTGACAACTCATTTCTTTAGAACTGCTTTTTGCATTTAGCTTATTGTCCTTCCCCTGCACGGTTGGCTACTCAAGGTGCGAAAGTAGTTCAAGATACGTCGATAAAGATTAACTCAAAAGCATTTACAGGTTAAGATTTAATGCAAGAAACTGTGCACCCCACAGGGGACTGTAAAATTAATTAAACATTAACTAACATATCCATGCACATACTTCAAATAAACCTCACTTTAACTTTACTAGAAGTGCTGTATTTATGGGAACAGGCCAAAAACACATCACATTTTTGTCATTAATTACTGGCTTATAGTTTTAATATACACACGTCTACACTGTACTGTATTCAGTTAGCTGCAATGACCTTTTATCAGAGCAGAAAGGTCAGTTAAAATATTTACTACAGTTAAACGAATTGGTCTTTTCCAGTATAAGCAAAGTCCATTAACAATGTAAACCAATGCAGATAATGTATACGAACACATCAAACATGCTGATTGACTCAAAATTAACAGTCGCCGGCACAAAGGTCTTATACTATTCGTGCACTCTTCAATCGGTTCACTTCACGCATTTTCAATCAGAATCCAAATGTTTATTTGTACTGGAGGAATCCACAGAGCTATAAAGCTCTTTATCACAAATGTCTGTAGTTCACGTTCAAGTTCATTTATTAGGTACAGCCCTGTGAGCCATTCGGCTCTTGAATCGGGTGCAACCGCAACAAACAAAAACATGAACAAAAAATATCTTAAAGTGAATATGTGACTAAGTGCAAACAGAAAATCCAAGAAAAGACAGCAAAATATTGCAGAAAAAAACACCGTACACCAACGCTGTGTGCAAAAATCCCAGTGGGATGCAAGTCAAACAACAACAACAAAAACTGTAAAGGTAAGCCTTGCACATCGATCAATTTCTAATATCCTCAGCCCTTGTTGTGTTTGGCCCTCATGCATAGAAGAATTTCACAAACTCCAATCCCCGCGAATCAACCACGCTACGTCTTTCCGAAGCGAGAGAACAATTCAGATGCACAACGAACCACGGACAAGCGTGGCGAGCTGGGGCGCCAACAATTTCCCGTGCTCTGCAGTCCTTTATATATTAAGGTGTTACGGGCCAATTACCGAGCGTTTGTTTACATGTGGGAGAAAAACCGGAGCACCCGGAGAAAATTCACGCATACGAGAGACAGCAAGCTAGGTTTACTAATTTGTTTTTACCAGGTAAAACCCACTGAGTATGGAGCTCTTTTTTAGAAGCGAATTGGCCACAAATGATAGCTCAACGAAGTGGCTTACCATGTGGAGATTTATAGAAGATCAAATATTCTAAACGCACGTTTCTAAATGGAGGTCTCGGGAGAAAAATCCACGGGACCACGGGAAAGACACGCAAACTCCAAGTATACAGCAGCAAGCATCGTCAGGATGGGGATAGATCCCACGACCTCCTGCATACCAGGTGAGGTAGTTAACATCTCCTAGCCATTATGATGATGATGAGAGAGACACGCAAACTTCAAATATACAGCAGCAGGCATCGTCAGGGTGGGGATCGATCCCACGACCTCCTATACACCAGGTGAGGTAGTTAACATCTCCTAGCCATGATGATGATGAGAGAGACACACAAACTCCAAATATACAGCAGCAGGCATCGTCAGGGTGGGGATCGATCCACGACCTCCTGCATACCAGGTGAGGTAGTTAACATCTCCTAGCCACCGTGATGATGATGAGAGAGACACGCAACTCCAAATATACAGCAGCAGGCATCGTCAGGGTGGATCGATCCCACGACCTCCTGCATACCAGGCGAGGTAGTTAACATCTCCTAGCCATTATGATGATGATAGAGAGAGACACGCAAACTCCAAATATACAGCAGCAGGCATCGTCAGGGTGGGGATCGATCCCACGACCTCCTGCATACCAGGCGAGGTAGTTAGCATCTACTAGTCATTATGATGAGAGAGACACGCAAACTCCAAATATACAGCAGCAGGCATCGTCAGGGTGGGGATCGATCCCACGACCTCCTGCATACCAGGCGAGGTAGTTAACATCTCCTAGCCACCGTGATGATGATGAGAGAGACACGCCAACTCCAAATATACAGCAGCAGGCATCGTCAGGGTGGGGATCGATCCCACGACCTCCTGCATACCAGGTGAGGTAGTTAACATCTCCTAGCCATTATGATGATGATATAGAGAGACACGCAAACTCCAAATATACAGCAGCAGGCATCGTCAGGGTGGGATTGATCCACGACCTCCTGTACACCAGGCGAGGTAGTTAACATCGCATAGCCACCGTGCATAACCACACCATCGCTATTCAACCATTGCAAACCACGGCCTTTAACTTCTACATTGGGCACAACACTGCAAATATCCCCATTGTGGCCAAGTCGCCCATTTGTCAATCCACTGCTGGATGAGGTCGTCTCCACGCCGTGCAGAGTCGTGCGGTAAATATACAGCTCATGGTCTACACTCACAACCACGGCAGGAGATGAGGATAGCTGATGCACAAATGTAAACTTTAAAAAGTCTCCAATAGTAGTGTGCGGCTGCGGGCATCCACAACAGAGACCATAACGACGTATAACGAAGCATTTGAAGTTATTGTTATTGATCAGTTTTTTTCTTTGCAGAAATCGTTAAATCAATGCAGATATAATAAACATGGGCTAAGCAGATATCAAGGGGGNTTTTCGATGAGTATTGTGCTCATAAACGTGGTTTGTTTGAGAGTAGAAAGGGTTTGTAAAACTGAAATGCGTTAAAACATAATTCCCAGGATCAGAAGCACGTTTACAGTGATACTGTACACAAATACGCTGGTGTGAGACTGTAGTTGTTGTTGTTGTTGCTCTGTATCTACATCAGTAGCCATATAAAGTATATAGTATAACCATACTGCACCTTCCAGGATGAATTTGCACTTTAAGGGCATTTAAATGCCCCCGGATTGCAGAAAATTTAAATGCCCAAAGGGCCAGGGCTATGTGCATTAGTGCACTCTTTAAGGCGTTGTATTTAATGGTTAACAATGAAAGTAAAAGTATCTAACTGCAAAAAAAAACTGATGATCATAAGCCCCACGCATGGAATTTCCACATTACAATGACGGGTCCTTGGCCGTCCATAAAATAAACTTCTGTTGGTTTCCAACAGGAATACATTGTTTGAAGATTATTTAAGGTCTCCCGTTTAAAAAAAACAACCGATTATGTATAAAACAATTAACTCTAACAAAGTTTGATAAGAAATCATTAAGTTTATTTAAAATGTCTGAGGTAAATGTGGGCCTATGCACTTCCAGTATACAGCGCTTTAACGACATTTTCTAACGCAGTCACCCCCACTGTCGAAAGCAACTTGACTTAAAACACACACACAACCTTGACACTTGAAAAATAGAAACTTTTAAAAGTTAGACGACACAAAAATCCCTCACGACCACAACTAAATGTTGCGTCACTTACGCAGAGACGTCTTTGCCGCTCAGTAACACCGCTGCCATTGCGCGCGTGTTGTGTGTGCAACACTTGTGGAGTTCTTCGTTACGCTTGTATAAGTATCGATTACTAACGGCCCGTGTTTAATTGCTTTGCAAAAGTTGTCAATCGGAGCTGAGGGGAAAGTTTGCTTGAGGTGGGAGATTGGCGGGAAACTGAGAAGTGTCTGTCGGTGGCGCGCGCGCGTGACAAGGCCGGGTGGTGGGCGGGGCCTATAAGAGGGATGGGGGGGGGAGTTACGAGAATGAAGCGTGCCTATTGGTGGAGCGATAAAGAGGGAGGAGTCTAATTGAGTTTGTGGGCGGAGTCACGGCTCGGAGGGGCGGGGGTTATATAAAAGGCGTGGTGTCATGAGAAACACGTGGTGAGTTTATAGCACGCAGCAGTTTCAGTTTCGTTTGTTAGGTACAGCCCTGTGAGCCATGCGGCTCTTGACTCGGGTGCAACCGCAACAAACAAAAACATGAACAAAGAACATCTTAAAGTGAAGTCACGTAGAAGGGAAGTAATAAAATAATAAAAATAAAACATAAAATAATTCTCACGACGTTTCGGCTACAACGCAAGCAGCCGTCCTCAGGTGAGGACGGCTGCTTGCGTTGTTTTTTTATTATTTTATTATTTCCCTTATACGTGACTTTACCGAAAGAACCAAGAAGATGAATCCCTGCAGTCACGAAAGCTTTCAATCGAAATCTTAAAGTGACTACGCGCAACACAAAATCCAGGAAAAAAACAGCAAAATCTTCCAGAAAAAAACACAGTATTTCAACGCGGTGTGCAGAAATCCCAGTGGGATGCAAGTCAAATAATAACCATAAGACGATTAAAGTTATCAGGCTAACTCTGTACTTCAACAAACAAACATGTCTAAACCAAACGTTTTCTAAATCACCAAAATAAAGCTATAAAAGCAATATAATAGTGATCATAGGAACTGTGATTCAAATTTAACAATAAACGATATACATAATGGTATGTATATCGTACGACCAAACTTTGCAGCCATAGCTGGCAGCATGAGTCACTCCATAACAGCAGGAGTAACAGTCGGAGTTTCAACATTTTTCAGGAGTAGTAGGAGGCTATCTCGATCGGTATAACCCACCATGGGGGTGGGTTTCGGTTTGGTCGCATACATGTGTCGATAAACACGTGGTGAGGTTGAGCTACAAATGTTGAATGAGGCCAACGCGTGTTTTTTTAGGTTACTTTGACGCGCACAAGCAAAAAATAACCTGTAAAAACAAAGTTTTTCACTATAAATCCTTTATATGCGTGGCATCGGTTTTATTTTATTATTCATTTGTGTTTTTCTTGAGTAAGAGTTTCATTTTTATCACATTGAAATTTTTTTTTNCCCTAAGTGGAAAATTTTGGAAAAAAATTTTCACGAAAATAAATTGTCACGCACAACGAGTCTGTGTACAAAATGTCAGCTCGATTGGATCACGGGAAGTGGGTTAAAAAACGACCGAAATATTTGCACGGTCGTAAGCGCGCAAGCAAGCAAGCAAGTGAACTTAATATAAAGGATTTAACAACTCACAGCGCGTTCCTCAACAACGCTGCGCGGGCTTGACATGAATATTACAGCGATGGGTGACGTTTCGAGCAAATGCCCCTTCGTGTGACGAATTGTCTGTTCTATATTAACTAGCTTGTTAGCCCGTCCAAGTACGGGTGTCTATTGCAGTAAATCTGAAATATTCAATAGGAAAATGGTTCAGCTCATGATTATTAATGAGGGGGGGGGGGGGTTGCCCTTCATATTTACGTGCTGTGAAAAAGGGTCGTTGCCCGAAACGTCGCCTATCTTCCCTTCAAGCCCACAGTTGTTGACAGCGCAGGCTTCAAAGCGCGAAGTTGTCAGCAGATGGCAGTGGCGTTCCATTATCCGTCGCTTATCGACAACGCGCGCCTCCACCCACGGAGTGGCGTCGGTGGAGTACGACAAACATATCCCCAAGCCCGACAACGGCGGTCGGGAGGCCCTCATCCAGCAGTGGATCGATAAAAGATCGATAAAAGATCAATGAGAGGCACGTGGCATTGGACTCATTGCCTCCATTGATTTCACGACAACGGGAGCAAGCCGCCCACGTGCGTCGCTTTACGACAACTTGCCTTACGGCAGCCGGCTGTCGTGAAGGACGCGTGACGGTTGAACCGTCGTAAATGAAGCGTTACGGCAGCATGTCGCAAAGCGTGACTGCAGCTGGGTCGTAAAGTGGGTTTACAGGGGAGCGCTTTGCGACAGTCGTCTCCAGCCCAACGTGCAGCGGTGTTGTGGTGAGTGGTGAGTCTGTGGTGTGTGTGTGTGTGTGTGTGTGTGGGGTGTGTGTGTGTGGGGAGTGTGGTGAGTGTGTGGTGTGTGTGTGTGGGGTGTGTGGTGAGTGTGTGGTGTGTGTGTGTNGTGTGTGTNGTGTGTGTGTGTGTGGTGAGTGTGTGGTGAGTGTGGTNGTGAGTGTGNGGTGAGTGTGTGNTGTGTGTGTGTGTGTGTNGTGAGTGTGTGTGAGTGTGTGTGGTGAGTGTGTNGTGTGTGTGTNGTGAGTGTGTGGGTGTGTGGTGTGTGGTGTGTGTGTAGTGTGAGTNGTGAGTGTGTGTNTGTGGTGATGTGTGTGGGTGTGTGTGTGTGAGTGTGTGTGTGTGTGTGGTGAGTGTGTGTGTGTGGGTGTGTGTGTGTGTGTGTGTGTGGTGAGTGTGTGTGTGTGTGGGTGTTGGTGAGTGTAGTGTGTGTGTGTAGTGAGTGTGTGGGGTGTGTGTAGTGTGTGTGGTGTGTGTAGGGTCAGTGTGTATGTGTGTGTGGTGTGTGTGTGTNGTGAGTGTGTGGTGAGTGTGAGGTGAGTATGTGGTGAGTGTGTGTGTAGTGTGTGTGTGGTGTGTGGTGTGTGTGTGNAGTGTGTGTATGTGAGTGTGTGTGTGTNGTGGTGTGTGTGTGTGTGGTGAGTGTGTGTGTGAGTGTGTGTGGTGAGTGTGNGTGTGTGTGGGGTGTATGGTGAGTGTATGTGTGTGTGTGTGTNGTGAGTGTGTGGTGAGTGTGTGTGGTGAGTGTGTGTGTGTNGTGAGTGTGTGTNGGTTGTGTGTGTGTGGTGTGTGTGTGTGTGTGTGAGTGGTGAGTGTGTGTGTGGTGAGTGTGTGTGTGTGGTGTGTGTGTAGTGTGTGTGTGTGTGTGGATGGTGTGTNNTGAGTGTGTGGTGTNAGTGTGTGNGTGTGAGTGTGTGGGGTGAGTGTGAGGTGTGTGTGGTGAGTGTGTGTGTGTGGGTGGTNAGTGGTNTGTGTGTGTNGTGTGTGTGGTGTGTATGGTGAGTGTATGTGTGTGTGTGGTGAGTGGGTGTGTGTGTAGTGTGTGTGGTGTGTGTATGGTGAGTGTGGTGTGTGTGTGGTGAGTGTGTGGTAAGTGGTTGTGTGTAGTGTGTGTGGTAGTGTGTGGGGTGTGTGGTGGTGTTGTGTGTGTAGTGTGAGTAGTGAGTGTGTGTGTGGTGAGTGTGTGTGTGGTGTGTGTGTGGTGAGTGTGTGGTGAGTATGAGGGTGGTGAGTGTGTTGGTGTGTGTGGTGGTGTGTGGTGAGTGTGTGTGTNGTGTGTGTGAGTATGTGTGAGTAGTGAGAGTGTGTGTGTGTGTGGTGAGTGTGTGTGTGTATGTGTGTGTGTGTGGTGAGTGTGTGGTGTGTGTGTGAGTGGTGAGTGTGTGTGTGTGTGGGTGTGTGTGTGTGGTGTGTGTGTGTGTGTGTGAGTGTGTGGTGAGTGTGTGTGTGTGTGNGTGTGTGTGTGGGGGGTGTGTGTGTAGTGTGTGTGGGGGTGTGTGTGGTGAGTGTGTGGGTCTGGTGGTGANTGTGTGGTGAGTGTGTGGTGAGTGTGTGGTGAGTGTGGTGTGTGGTGTGTGTGTGAGTGAGTGGTGAGTGTGTGGTGAGCGTGGTGGGTGTGTGTGTGGTGAGTGTCTGGTGATTGTGTGTGTGTGGTGAGTGCGTCTGTGTGTGTGTGTGTGGTGAGTGTGTGTGTGATGGTGTGGTGAGAGGGTTTTGTGAGAGATTCATTTGTGTGGTGAGGTGNTGGTGAGTAAGTTTAGGATGTGAACTCGGTGGCAAGATGTTAACTACCTCGCCTGGTGTACAGGAGCTCGTGGGTTCGATCCAGACCCTGACGCCTGCTGCTGTATATTTGGAGTTTGCGTGTCTCTCTCTCTCATCATCATCATCACGGTGGCTAGGAGATGTTGACTACCTTGCCTGGTACGCAGGAGGTCGTGGGTTCGATCCCAACCCTGACGCCTGCTGCTGTATTTTTTATTCTAGATTTGAAGCTTTCGTGACTGCAAGGATTCATACTCTTAGTTCTTTCGGTAAAGTCACGTAGGTAAAAAAGTTTGTGTCTCTCTCATCATCATCATGGTGGCTAGGAGATGTTAACTACCTCGCCTGGTGTACAGGAGGTCGTGGGTTCGATCTCGACCCTTGACGCCTGCTGCTGTATATTTGGAGTTTGCGTGTCTCTCTCGCTCTCATTATTACGGTGGCTAGGAGATGTTGACTACCTCGCCTGGTATACAGGAGGTCGTGGTTCGATCTCGACCCGTGACGCCTGCTGCTGCTGCTGTATATTTGGAGTTTGCGTGTCTCTCTCTCTTATCATCACGGTGGCTATGAGATGTTAACTACCTCGCCTGGTATTCAGGAGCTCATGTGTTCGATCTCGTCCTGATGCCTTCTGTATATTTGAAGTTTGTGTGTCTCTCTCTCATCATCATCATCACAGTGGCTAGGAGATGTTGGTATACAGGAGGTCGTGGGTTCGATCCCAACCCTGACGCCTGCTGCTGTATATTTGGGGTTTGCGTGTCTCTCTCCCCGTGGTCGCGTGGATTTTTCTTCGGGTCCTCTGGTTTTCCCCTCCACATTAAGAACCGACGTTCCTTCAGAGTTATTGGCTGCTATACATTTCCACACGCTAAGCATTCATTTCCGATAGCCAGGCTGCTTCTGAATAGCTCAGTGGGCCTCACCTGGTAAAATAAAATGTCGTTCATTTTTGGCCATTCCCACAGAGTTCATTTGAACACTTTTCTAACTAAACGTTCCAATCTGCTGTAAACCGTAAGTGCGTCAATGATCCCTGCCCAGAGGTCGCAAACGGTTTTGATTCCTTACCCGTACCCGGCCGCACCAGGGTCGGGTACGGGTACCCATTCCTACCCGTACCCTACCCGAAATGAGTGACAAACGGTTACTCACCAGTGACTCACGGCCTACCCGTACCCGGCCGCACCAGGGTCGCAAACGGCTACCCGATACCCGGCCGGGTAGCCGGGTATCGGGTAGGGTACGGGTATCGGGTACCCGTTGCGACCTCTGTCTCTGCCCCCTCTGCGCTGGAGAAGCCGGCCCGGTCGACGCTGGACCGTTCACTGCACAATGCGGTAAATATATTTCCAAACGTCGTCTTTGTGGAGTGCGTGGCAAGTGCGTGTACATTTCCACGGCCCAGGTTCACGACGTCCCGTGAGCCGTCTTGTTGAGAGCGTGGGGGCACGGGGGCTCCTGGACTTACGAGCGAGTTAGAGGTTCCAGAGGCGCGTTGGTAAGTCGGCTTGTTCGGAAGTCCAACTTTACTCCGTTCGATTTCAAACGTGTTGTGCGGCGTGCACACTAAACACGGGGATGGCTTTTAAAGTTGCGTGATCTCCTAGAGATGTAATTCAGTCATCCTGGCAGTGGCTTTTGTGGCTGGCCATCGAACAAAAGACGGCGGCTGCATAACGCGCGTTCAGATGCGCTTCTGCGGCCGTCTGGAACGCTCTTCCTTCCGATATTAGGAAGCTACTGGAGCTACGCAACTTTGAAATCATCTAGATTGACAAACTCATTTCTTTAAAAGTTATTTTAACGTTTAGTTTGTTATCCCTCCGCCGCACCTCCGATTAGCACGGTTGGCTACGTACGGTGTGAAAAAGTTCAGCGTACATACGTATAACAAGCAGGATGACAACTCGGGGAAAATTGTTAGCGTCATCAAAATCGCCCCTCCCCCGATTTATTCAGTTGAGGTGAGCAGCTTGCCGTCTTCCAAAGCAGAAATGTCACTTTTTTCAGTGAATGCGATTTGTCACACGGAGCTCATATCTCCTTGCCATTCATTTCACTGAAGTTCAACGCGCATACGGACGAATGCTAACGAAGGAACGCACAAATGCACGTTTAAAACCGTCACTTAGGTAGCTAAGAGGGCTAGGGCCAGGGCACGTCGTGCGGTAGGAGCGAAGGTGGCAGCCGACGGAGAGGGCATTGACCGGGAGGTGGAAACAGTGAAATCCGTTTGGGGCGCAAGCTGCCGAGGCAGTGGATCGCTGCGAACGTGGAGCCCGTGGCGGGATGATGGCAGCAACCTAGAGGGGTGGGGTAGAACGCGTCGAGCAGCTGATTGAGCGCGGCTCACGACGACGAGGAGCGCGTTTGGCGACGTACGGTGCCAGAGAGCTTCAAAACGCGCACACGAAGGCGGCGTTCATGACGGCCGCCGCGAGATGGTTTTCGCGATCCGCTGCCAACTGCTTTTTGTTTTCGGGGCTTTGTCGCAGCGACGGGCTTATCGGCTTGCGCAGCGCTCGTGCGCTCCGTTAGTCCGTCGCCGGACACGGCGTGGACTTTTTTGCCAGCCCCCCCCCCTCTCCGCCCCGCATGCAACATTTTCAACCGGCGACGTTTTGCGTTTTGCTCGCAACACGTCACGACGGAGCGGCTGCACGTCGACGACCGGGGCCGCGTTTTTGGGTCGCGTTCGCGCAATCCCCTCGACACACACAAAGCCTCGTCGTGCCGGGGGAGGTGGCGGCGGGGGGGGGTGGCGGAACCCTCGGTTGACCCCGCGTTGCTGGTTACAGGTTTGCGTGTTTGGAGTGGGGCGCCGAACAAAACGAGGGCTGAGGTGGATGCGGCCACGTTTGTTTGAGCGACCTCTCGCAAGGGGGGGGGGTTCCTGAGAGCGCTGCCTGAGAGAAGACGAGGAGGGTGAGGAATGTCGGTCACCCGAGCTGCAAGCCCCGGCATGCGTCCCGCACCTCGCGCTCGCTGGCTCGCAACGCCGCTCATGAAATATCTGACGTGGAAATCCTTTAATATGTATAAACAAGGGGGGGAGAGGCTTTTTTTATATATTCACCTTTGTGTTCTCGTGCAACGTCAACACCTCCTTTGGGTTTGACCGTTTTGGCCGGACCTCACCTGGCTTGCCAATAACGTTGGCACGTGCGTGTGTGCGTGTGTGTGTNCGTGGGGGAGCGGTAGTGTAGCGGTTAGCGCGCTGCACTATGAACCTGGCGACCCGGGTTCGATTCCCGCTCACGGCTAACACCAGTGACGATTATCTGAACCGGTCCTGGGCCTCCCTAGGTCGACTCAGCCTTAAATGAGTACCTGGTGCGGTGTGTAAACATCGCCACTGGGGAGACAAAAGCGGACGGGCGTGGTGCTGGCCACCCACCCCTCGTGTGCCGTTCCGGCCTTCATAGGTGCTCGCTAACAGCACTTGCCCCTACAGTCTGTTAAGGCTATATGGGGGATCTTTTTTGTGCGTGCGCGTGTAGCCGTGCGGCCCCCGTCTTATGAAATGCAAGTTCCTGTTGAGTTTTTATTTTTATTGCAACAGGAACAAAACAAGTGGCGTGTTTGCTCACGCATGCCCCACCGACCCTCGAGGGGCCTGTTGCGTAGCATTTGTTGCAAGGTGACTCGCCGTGGCAGCAAACCTTTACGGTATTCGTATTCATAATAACGATGCACGTTGCGTGATCGGAAGGGACTCGCGGAGTCTCACGAATTCTCAGGTGGATCCCGCTACGTTGGGGCGCCGTGGTGGCTAGGAGATGTTAACTACCTCGCCTGGTACACAGGAGTCGTGGCTGTGATCCCGACCCTGACGCCTGCTGCTGTATATTTGGAGTTTGCGTGTCTCTCTCATCACGGTGGCTAGGAGATGTTAACTACCTCGCCTGGTACAGGAGGTCGTGGCTGTGATCCGACCATGATGCCTGCTGCTGTATATTTGGAGTTTGTGTGTCTGTCTCATCATCATCACGGTGGCTAGGAGATGTTAACTACCTCGCCTGGTGTACAGGAGGACGTGGTGTGATCCGACCTGACGCCTGCTGCTGTATATTTTGAGTTTGTGTGTTCTCTCATCATCATCATCACGGTGGCTAGATGTTAACTACCTCGCCTGGTGTACAGGAGGACGTGGGTGTGATCCTGACGCCTGCTGCTGTATATTTGAGTTTGTGTGTTCTCTCATCATCATCATCACGGTGGCTAGGAGATGTTAACTACCTCGCCTAGTATGCAGGAGGATGTGGTGTGATCCCGACCCTGACTCCTGCTGCTGTATATTTGGAGTTTGTGTCTCTCATCATCATCATCACGGTGGCTAGGAGATGTTAACTACCTCGCCTAGTATGCAGGAGGATGTGGGTGTGATCCCGACCCTGACGCCTGCTGCTGTATATTTGGAGTTTGTGTTCTCTCTCATCATAATTACGGTGGCTAGGAGATGTTAACTACCTCGCCTGGTGTACAGGAGGACGTGGGTGTGATCCGACCCTGACGCCTGCTGCTGTATATTTGGAGTTTGCGTGTCTTTCGCTCTCCCCGTGGTCGTGTGGATTTTTCTCCAGGTCCTCGGTTTTTTTCCCTGCACATTTAGAATCAACGTGCGCTTTGAAGCATTTGGCTGCTATACATTTACACACGATAAGCCACTTCGTTGGGCTATCACTTGTGGCCAGGTCGCTGTGTAGCTCAGTGGGCCTTACCTGGTAAAATAAAATAATGTTTAGTTTTGACGTTGGGATGTTTGGCCAGTTTCCCGAATGAGAGTTTGGGGGAAACCGGAAAACCCGAAAGAAAAAACGCCGCGCTGAACCACGTGGAGGTCATCCCCAGCACCGCCATCTCCTGGCCGCACCTCGTGCACCTCCACGCCTACAACACCTGGCAAGCCCGGATGGTGGCGGTTCGCCGAAGCGAGCGAGTTGTGACAAGATCGGACGCGTCCCCGATATGACTGCGGGACAAATGTTCTGCCCAAGACGGTGTCCAGCACCGCTGGACTTCGTCTAAGCGAAGGACTTTTTTAAAGTTTCCTGTTTAGGAATTCCCCGCTAATGATCCCGTGGCACCGCTAACGAAGAAAACGAGCGTGTGGCACACGTGAGATGTCTCGATCGCATCGGAGTATTTGTCTTGCGAGTGAAGCTTCGTCTGCTTCGTGGTCAAAGCCCCAGACACACAGTGCCGAAGCTTGTGCAGCTGCAAGTGCCGTTATTACTTACCGTCACCGAAACAATCGGCACCATCGGCTACCATCACCACCAGCACTTTCCCCACTACTACCAGCAGCATCACCACTGTCATCCACAGCCATCACACCACCATCATCACTACCACCACCTCCATCACTACCCTCATCACTACGATCACAACCCACAACACCGCCATCACCGCCACTGTTACTATTCGTACTTCCGATTAGCAGGTTGGCTACGTACGGTGCGAAAGAAGTTCAACAACACACACGCGTACACGCATACACGCATACATTACTGCAACCTCACCGTCACTTGCTGACCCGCCCGTATTGGACACCCGCAAAAAAGTGCTGCTCTCAGCTCGTTGGATTCCCCTCGAGTCTAAATAAAAATTCTGATTCCAAACTTGCCACGAGTCTAATGGTGATCTTTGCGCAATCCGCCAACCCTGCAGACGTCCGCCATGGACGAGGAGGAGCAGCGCCTGTACGTGGAGCGCCTGCGGGCCGAGTTCTACGCGTGCTGCTCGCCCCGCTCGCCCGCTCGCCCTCACCGCACGGTCGCCGCGGCGATCACCGCGACGATCACCGCGACGGTCACCGCGGGGATCACCGCGACGATCACCGCGGGGAGCCGGAGCTTCGCTCGGACCACGCGGACAGAACGTCGTCCCGAGATGGAGACGGGGTAGACGGGAGGATAGACGAGCGGGCAGGCGTGAGGTCGAGCGAGCGGGTGGACGTGAGCCCCCAGAAGGTGGAGCGGACCGGCGGCTCGGAGCGGACGGCCTCTGGGAGCTGTGTCGCCGGCTGGAGATGCAGGACAGCGCGCCGCTGCTGCTGCAGACGCTGCTGGGAGGAGGAGGCGGAAGGTGAGTGCGTGCGCCGCTGTGTGTGTGGGTCTCTGTGTGCGTGTGCCGCTGTGTGTGTGTGTGTGGTGTGCGTGTGTGTGTGTGTGTGCGCTGTGTGTGTGGTGTGTGTGTGTGTGTCTGTGTACGTGTGCCGCTGTGTGTGTGGGTGTGTGTGTGATGTGTTGTTGTGTGCGTGTGCCTGTGTGTGTGCTTTGTNTNCGTGTTGTTGTGTGTGTGTCTGTGTGCTGTGTGTCTGTGTGCGTGTNCTGCTGGTTGTGGTCTTTGTGTGTGTCTGTGTGTGTGTGTGTCTGTTGTGTGTGTCTATGTGTGGTCTGTGTGTGTGTGTGTGCGTGTGTCATGTGTGTGTCGTGTGTGTGTGTGTGTGTGTCTTGTGTGTGTGTGGTCTGTGTGCGTGTGCCGTGTGTGTGTGGTCTTTGTGTGTGGGTCGCGTAGTGTAGCGGTCAGCGCNCTGCACTACGAACCCGGCGACCCGAGTTCCGCTCACGGCCAACAGGACGGTATCCGAACCGGTCCTGGCCGTCCCCTAGGTCGACTCGTCTCAAATGAGTACCTGCGACATGTAAACATCGCCACTGGGGAGACAAAGGTGGCCGGGCGTGGTGCTGGCCACCCACCCCCTCGTGTGCCGTGCCGGCCTTCATAGGTGCTGCTCACGGCACTTGCCCCAACGGTCTGTTAAGGCTACACGGGGATCTTTGTCTGTGTGNGTGTGTGTGCCGCCGTACGTCGGCAGGTGTCGTTTGACGAGTTCAAGGAGGGATTCGTGGCTGTGCTGTCCAAGGTGCTGACACTGAGCTCCTCCTCCTCGGATGAGGAGGACGATACCAGTTTCCTTGAGCCCGGTGCGTCGCGCAGAACCACACCGCAATCGCACCGCAACCAAACCGCAACTACAATGCAGCCACACCGCAACAAACCGCAACCAAACTGCACCGCAATCACACTGATACCACCCCGAAACCGCACCGCAATTGCACCAAAATTACACTGCAGTCACACTGAAGCCGCACCAAAATCGCAACCGCACCCGAACTACAATAATATCGCACCCGAACTACACCGCCATCACACCGGCATCACACCGCCATCACACCGCCATCACACCGCCATCACACCGCCATCACGCCGCCATCACATCGCCATCACACCGCCATCACACCGGCATCACATCGCCATCACACCGCCATCACGCCGCCATCACACCGGCATCACACCACCATCACACCGCCATCACACCGCCATCACACCGGCATCACACCACCATCACACCGCCATCACACCACCATCACACCACCATCACACCGCCATCACACCGCCATCACACCGCCATCACACCGCCATCACGCCGCCATCACGCCGCCATCACGCCGCCATCACACCGCCATCACGCCGCCATCACACCGCCATCACACCGCCATCACGCCGCCATCACGCCGCCATCACGCCGCCATCACACCGCCATCACACCGCCATCACACCGCCATCACGCCGCCATCACCCGCCATCACGCCGCCATCACGCCGCCATCACACCGCCATCACGCCGCCATCACGCCGCCATCACACCGCCATCACGCCGCCATCACGCCGCCATCACGCCGCCATCACACCGCCATCACGCCGCCATCACACCGCCATCACACCGCCATCACACCGCCATCACGCCGCCATCACACCGCCATCACGCCGCCATCACGCCGCCATCACACCGCATCACACCGCCATCACACCGCCATCACGCCGCCATCACACCGCCATCACGCCGCATCACACCGCATCACGCCGCCATCACACCGCCATCACGCCGCCATCACGCCGCCATCACACCGCATCACACCGCCATCACACCGCCATCACGCCGCCATCACACCGCCATCACGCCGCCATCACACCGCCATCACGCCGCCATCACGCCGCCATCACACCGCATCACACCGCCATCACACCGCCATCACGCCGCCATCACGCCGCCATCACACCGCCATCACACCGCCATCACACCGCCATCACACCGCCATCACACCGCCATCACACCGCCATCACACCGCCATCACACCGCCATCACACCGCCATCACACCGCCATCACACCGCCATCACGCCGCCATCACGCCGCCATCACACCGCCATCACGCCGCCATCACACCGCCATCACACCGCCATCACACCGCCATCACACCGCCATCACACCGCCATCACGCCGCCATCACACCGCCATCACGCCGCCATCACGCCGCCATCACACCGCCATCACGCCGCCATCACACCGCCATCACACCGCCATCACACCGCCATCACACCGCCATCACACCGCCATCACGCCGCCATCACGCCGCCATCACGCCGCAGCGCAACCGAATCGCCTGTTAGGATCTCCGCGATGCTCCGAGACAACCGTCCGATGTCAGAGCCGCGACCATCGCCTCGTACGTTTTTGGGAAGAACATCGCGCGTCTTGATGAGCGTTCCTCGTTTAATATTACTCAACGATTTCATTTCCCAACAAAATCATCCGTTCAAACAACGGACTTCGAGTGACTGCACTTGTCAATAAATCCAGCTGTCGTTTCCGTTAGTTTAGCGGGGTGCAAAATAGCGGGGCGTTTTTTTTCCCATCCTCCCGACGCATTTGACGTCGCGGTTCGTCGCCCATCGCTCGTGTGGCTGGCCGCACGTGTCTAGTAACGCACACGCGTGTCTCGTAACGCACACGCGTGTCTAGTAACGCACACGCGTGCACGTGTCCAGTAATGCACACGCGTGTCTAGTAACGCACACGTGTGTCTAGTAACGCACACGCGTGTCTAGTAACGCACACGCGTGTGCAGTGCGCGTGCGGTTGACTTCTTTCGCACACGTGCGTGCCGATCGAGGTGCGCGCACGGTGGCCAGCAGCCACCGCCGGCCCCGTCGTCACGNCGCNTCTCACCACGTCGCGCGNTGGTGACGACGATNGTGATGACNATGGTGACGCATGGTNACACATGGTGCNACNATGTCGAGTTATGATGACGATNGTGACGACAATNGTGACGACATGGTGACGACGATNGTGACGACATGGTGTGACATGGTGATGACGATNGTGCACATGGTGACGAATGGTGACGCGTGGCTGACGACGAACNACGATNGTGATNACNATGTCGAGTGGTGGACACGATNGTGACGAGTGACGACATGGTGACGATGACGCATACGCGNTGGTGATGACGAACACGATGGTGATGACGAGTGCGANATGGTGCGCATGGTGATGACGTNGTGACNACGATGTGTGACGACATGATGACGATGGTGATGCGTGGTGATGACGGTGACGACATGGTGACGCATGGTGACACACACATGNTCGAGGTGATGACATGGTGACGAGNTGGTGACACGAGTGACGAGTAGATGACATGGTGACGCGTGACGACGATGGTNACACGTGGTGCGCGATGGTGACGACATGGTGTGCATGTGCGNCGTGGTGGACGAATGNTGNTCGATGGTGACCGATGGTGACGACNATGGTGACGACGATGGTGCGACGGGTGCGANGTGGGACGAGATGGTGACGACNATGGTGACGACGATGGCGACGATGGTGACGACGATGGTGACTACACGCGCCCCGTGCGTTTGCTCCGACTGTCGTTAATAATGCACGTCCGTTCACGCGGCACTCGGACAGCTGCTGTCTAAACACAGCCAGACGCACGCACGAGACAATGACAAAAGATCCCCGTGTAGCCTTGAACAGGCTGTCGGGGCAAGTGCTGTTAGCGAGTAGCACCTATGAAGTGGGTTGGTGGCCAGCTCCACGCCCGGCCGCCTCTGTCTCCGAGTGCCGACGTTTACACATCGTACCAGGTATTCATTTGAGCCGAGTCGACCTATGGGAAGGCCAGGATCGGTTCAGATAATTGTCACCGGTGTTGGCCACACGCGCCANACACTCGCTCGCACGCACACCCGCAGGCGCCCGCTTGTCAACGCACCACCCCNACCGCCGATCACCCACCCACCCACCACCCCCGCCCGCCCGCCCGCTGGCTCGCTCGCAAANCANCTCNGTTCGCCCAAGCCAACTCGGAAGCAGCGCTTGACAGAGTGCGCAGGCCAACGCACGGGGTCCCGCTGGCCGGAGGGGCACAGACACAANCGGGAATGGATTGCCAAAAGGGGCGCTTCCCCCCTCCCCCCCATCAATACTCACCGGAGCTCGCGCCAACCGTGCCCGCCACCGGTCGGTCGCCAGTAGCGGTGCCACCTGTCGCTCGCCACCCCACGCCCGCCACCCTCACACCCACCACGCTCTCCCTGGCTGGCTGACCCGCTGTCGCCGTCTTCCACCGCGGCCGTGACTCGTGCGCCTTCGCGCGCTCCTCGTGGGCGCCTGGTGGCCTCCACCGATCTCCTCCTCCGTTGATCATCCCACTCGCNTCGTCGCCTCCTCCGTCGCCGACGCTGGCCGCGCGTGCTTGCCGTNCGTTTGTTNCTCCCNCATCGCGCTCGTCATCGTCGTTGGTTGTCGTCGCACGCAGTGCTGGCGCGGCCCCGCATGGTCGGGAANCGCTCGGCCGTCGCTCCGTCCCGGAGGCCCGCTNCGCCGCCGCCGCCGGGCGCACCGCAGCCGCCGCCGCCGGGACACCGGGGGGGCGGCCGCCGTCGCGAGCCGGCGCGCGCTGCTCGCCCACCTCCCTCGACAGCGTCGACGTGAGTCCACGCTCGGCAACGCGCACTGCCCGCAGCTCGCCAACACTCGCTCGCCAACACTCACTCGCCAACACTCGCTCGCCAACGCTCGCTCGCCAACGCTCACTCGCCAACACTCGCTCGCCAACACTCGCTCCCCAACACTCGCTCGCCAACGCTCGCTCGCCAACACTCGCTCGCCAACACTCGCTCCCCAACACTCGCTCACCAACACTCGCTCGCCAACGCTCGCTCGCCAACGCTCGCTCGCCAACGCTCACTCGCCAACACTCGCTCCCAACACTCGCTCGCCAACACTCACTCGCCAACACTCGCTCGCCAACACTCGCTCGCCAACACTCGCTCGCCAACACTCGCTCGCCAACGCTCGCCAACACTCGCTCGCCAACACTCACTCGCCAACACTCGCTCGCCAACACTCGCTCGCCAACGCTCGCTCGCCAACACTCGCTCGTCAACACTCGCTCGCCAACACTCGCTCGCCAACACTCGCCGCGCTATGAAACCAGTGACCCGAGTTCGATTCCGGCCTCGGCCAACATCAGCGTGAGCGCTGTCTGAACCACCTTACCGGTTCCCCCCCCCTCCCCCGTCACCAACCCGCACTGACCGGCGCGGTGAAGTACGGTCAAATCACCTCCGCGACCGACACGGCACGGAGGAAGCTCCCTGTCATCCAGCAGTCGGGCGACACGGAGAGCCGTAAAAACACGTTAGAATAACGTCATTATAATAAATCCTCCTGTGCAGAGTTTGCCGAGCGAGGAGGAGGAGGAGCTGATGGCGAACGCGACCTGGAAACCGAGACGCTGGAGTCTGAAGGTGACGCTCGACCCGGTTACGCCGGCTCACCGCGGCCAGCACGCGCTCGTGCCGAGCTGGTGCGGCGTGTTGCCGTGCCTGGCGCTGGCGGTAGTAGCCGTAGCAGGGAGAGCGGTGGTGCAGCGGTTAGCGCGCTGTGCTGCGAACCCGGCGACCCGAGTTCGATTCTTCGCTCACGGACAACACCGGTGACGAATATTTGAAACGGTCCTGGGCCTCGCCTAGGTCGACTCAGCCTCAAGTGAGTACATGGTACGGTGTGTAGTGAACATCGCCACTGGGGAGACAAAGGCGGCCAGGCGTGGTGCTGGCCACCCACCCCTCGTGTGCCGTGCCGGCCTTCATAGGTGCTCGCTAACAGCACTTTCCCCAACGGTCTCTTAAGACTATACGGGAATCTTTGTCTTGGTAGTCGGAGTGGTCGTGGTGGTAATGTTGGCACTGATAATGATGGTGGTGACGGTGGCAGCCTTGGTGAAAGAGATGGTGTTTCAATGCTGGTGGTATTGTGGGTAGTGCTGGCGGCAATGATGGCTGCATTGTGGTAGTGCTGGTGTGGTGGCAGCAGCAGCAGTGGCGTTCCGCTTGCCGCGTGTTCCCGCAGGCCGACTGCCCTCCTCCGGAGTGGACTGCTACATCCGTTCACCCACGCGCACCTCCACGCCTCGCAAGGTGGTGAGACCGCGCCCGCGCAGCCCTCGTCCGCACAGCGACTTGTCGCTTAACCGCAGCGGTCGCGTGGCACCACTGACTCCTCCCACGACTGTCCACTGGTGCTCGTCCCTCGCAGTCCGTGCCAGGCGCTGTGCCGGCTCATTGGTCCGTGTTATCATCGCTCTGGCGAGATGTCAACTACCTCGCCTGGTGTCCAGGAGGTCGTGGGTTCGTTCACGACCCTGACGATGCCTGCTGCTGTGTATTTGGAGTTTGCGTGTCTCTCTCTCTCATCATCATCATCACGGTGGCTAGGAGATGTCAACTACCTCGCCTGGTGTACACGAGGTCGTGGGTTCGTTCCCAACCCTGACGCCTGCTGCTGTATATTTGGAGTTTGCATGTCTCTCTCATCATCATCATCACGGTGGCTAGGAGATGTTAACTACCTCGCCTGGTGTACACGAGGTCGTGGGTTCGTTCCCAACCCTGACGCCTGTGNTGTATATTTGGAGTTTGCATGTCTCTCTCTCTCTGGTCCTGTGGATGTTTCTCCGGGTCCTCTGGTTTTTCCGTCCACATAAAGAACCAACATTCCTTTAGAGTTATTGGCTCCTATAATTTTCTACACGCTAAGCAATCATTCGTGATTGCCAGGTCGCTTCTGAAAAATAACCATCGCTCAGTGGGCCTCAGCTGGTAAAATAAAAAATAATTTAGTTGAATAGCTTTAGATCTTGTCATCCAGTTTAACTTGGGTTGTATTACTTCTTACCTTTCACCATGCCTTGTAAGAAGGCGGCCGGGCGTGGTGCTGACCACCCACCTCCCTCGTGTGCCGTGCCGGCCTTCATACAGGTGCTTGCTCCACGGCACTTGCCCCAACAGTCTGTTAGAGGCTACGGGGGATCTTTCTCTTGTGTGCGTCAGGGCTGCCGGGCAGTGACCCCTCCCTCTCCTTCCTCGACGATGGCTCTGGGCTCGTCCCGGCTGCCGATTGGTCGACTTCTGGCAGCAGGAAGGAGTCCCCGATCCACAGGAAGTGCTGCAGGTAAGAGGCATTGTGGGTAACGAGTGTTAGAGCATTTGATGATGATGATGATGGTTTTGTATTCGTGTGTGTTTGTGTGTATGCTCAATAAGTATAACCCGTAAAAACAAAGTTTTTCACTATAAATCCTTTATATGCGTGGCAGCGAACTTAATATAAAGGATAAAAAAATATATATTTGCCTGTGGAGGACGCGGGGATCGATCCCGCGACCTTTGGCATGGGAAGCGAGGGCGCTACCAACTGCGCTACTCCGCCACGGCCTGTGGAGGGGTTACGCTCTGGGCTCTTATACTGTGACGTTCAGCCAAAGCCAAGAATGAGTTCTATTTGAATATATGTAAAATACATTTTTTTTGCCTAAAAAGTGTAAAATTTGTGGAATTTTTTTTCACGAACATTAATTGTCTGGCACAACGAGCCTGTGTGGAAAATGTCAGCTCGATTGGATCACGGGAAGTGGGTTAAAAAACGACCGGAAGATTTGCACGGTCGTAAGCAAGCAAGCACGCAAGCACGCAAGCAAGCAAGCAAGCATGCGAACTTAATATAAAGGATTTAAAAACAGTGCTTGCCTCAACGGCCTGAATTTTTGTCTGTGTGTGCCGTGAAATATATTGGGGGGGACATTTTGATCATATTTGATATGTCCATCCCAAAATATATTATAATTACGGCCTTGGTGTTAGGCCTACTCTCCATCTATCCCCCACCAGGTCAATTTGGCTTTGAATGAGCACCTGGTGCGGTGTGTAGCAGTCTTCAAGGCTATATGGGCATCTCTGTGTCTCTGTAGCGATGTGTCTGAGTGTGTGCGTCTGTGTCTATCTGTGTGAGTATCTTTGTTTGTAAGT
The DNA here is from genome assembly GCA_018977245.1 of Lethenteron camtschaticum. Classification (NCBI taxonomy): domain Eukaryota; kingdom Metazoa; phylum Chordata; class Hyperoartia; order Petromyzontiformes; family Petromyzontidae; genus Lethenteron; species Lethenteron camtschaticum. Next base: position 3,627,903 of record MU249623.1, on the reverse strand, counting down.
GTGAGTGTGTGTGCAGTCTCTGCTTGTGCGGGAGCAGTGGCACAGTGGTTAGCGCTGCGCTGCTGAACCGGTCATGGGCCTCCCCTAGGTCGACTCAGCCTCAAATGAGTACCTGGTGCGGTGTATAAAAGCATCGCCACTGGGGAGACAAAGGCGGCCGGGCGTGGTGCTGGCCACCCACGCCTTCGTGTGCCGTGCCTGCCTTCACAGGTGCTACTCGCTAACAGCACTTGCCCCAACGGTTTGTTAAGGCAACACGGGGATCTTTGTCTTTGTCTGCGTGCAGTCTCTAGGTGTGGGTGGTGGGGGGCTCGTGTCCCTGGCGGAGTTGTGGGGGCCCTGGAGGGGGAGCTGAGAGCAAGCGGGTACCCCGCTCACAGGGCAGCCCTCGCCACCTTCACCAGGAAGTGTCGCACACGCGGTGAGTGACACGCACGCGCATGCACAAAGACAAAGATCCCCGTGTAGCCTTAACAGACTGTTGGGGCAAGTGCTGTTAGCGAGTCACACCTTTGAAGGCCGGCACGGCACACGGAAGGGTTGGGTGCCCAGCACTTGCCCCGCAAGTCTGTTGAGGCTATCCAGGGGATCTTTGTCTCCGCAGTGCGCATGTGGGGAGCGGTAGTGTCACGGTCAGCGCGCCGCGCTGCGAACCCGGCGCCCGAGTTCAATTCCCGCTCGCGGCCAACACCGGCGACGATTATCTGAACCGGGCTGGGCCTCCCCTAGGTCGACTCGGCCTCAAACGAGTACCCGGTTCGGCGTGTAAACGTCGCCACTGGGCAGACAGAGGCGGTCGGGCGCGGTGCCGTCCACCCACCTCCTCGTGTGGCGTGCCGGCCTTCGTAGGTGCTCGCACGCTAACAGCACTTACGCCAACGGTCCGGTTGAGGCTACGCGGGGCGTCTTTGCCTTTGCAGCGCGCACGCGTGGCGGGTGCGCCGTGAGCGCGCCGCCCTCAAGGCCGAGCTGGAGCGAGCGGAGAGGAACAGCGCCGAGTTGGCGCGGGAGGCCGACGAGCGGCTCGCGGCCAGCGCAGCACAAATACGGTACCGCCAACGCCAACGCCGCCATCGTCGTCGTCGTCGTCGTCGTCGTCATCGTCTTCATCGTCACCGCCATCACAATGACCATCGTTGCCATCGTTGCCATCACGATGATCAACGTCGTCGTCGTCAACATCGTCACCACCATCACAATGACCATCGTTGCCATCACGATGATCAACGTCGTCGTCGTCAACATCGTCACCACCATCACAATGACCATTGTTGCCATCACGATGATCAACGTCGTCATCGTCGTTGCCAGCATCGTCGTCTTCACCATCGTCTTCATCGTCTTCATCGTCGTCTTCACCGTCTTCATCGTCACCGCCATCACAATGACCATCGCCGCCACCGTTGCCATCATCGCCATCACGATGATCAACGTCGTCACCATCGTCATCATCTTCTTGGTTCTTTCGGTAAAGTCACGTAGAATGGAAATAATAAAATAATGACTCTGTCTTCTCGACAGACCTGGTCTCCACCTGAGGACGGCTGCTTGCGTTGTGGCCGAAACGTCGTGAGAATGATTTAATTATGTTTTATTTTTTATTATTTTATTATTTCCATTCTATGTGACTTTACCGAAAGAACCAAGAAGATGAATCCCTGCAGTCACGAAAGCTTTAAATCGAAACCATCGTCATCTTCATCGTCTTCATCGTCATCTTCATCGTCATCTTCATCGTCTTCATCGTCTTCATCGTCACCGCCATCACAATGACCATCGTCGCCACCATTACCATCATCGCCATCACGATGATCAACGTCATCGTCGTCGTCGTCACCATCGTCATCATCGTCTTCATCATCGTCTTCATCGTCACCGCCATCACAATGACCACCGTCGCCACCGTTGACATCATCGACATCACGATGATCAACGTCGTCGCCACCATCGCCACCATCGTCACCATCGTCACCGCCATTACGACCAACACACACCTCGGGCACAAATCCAGCCTCAAATCAACACTCGGTGTGGCGAGCACCACCCCGGAGCCGCCTTTGTCTCCCCACCAAACTCCAAATATACAGCAGCAGGCGTCAGGGTCAGGATCGATCCCACGACCTGCTGTATACTAGGCAAGGTAGTTAACATCTCATAGCCACCGTGCTGATGATGATGATGATGAGATAAAGAGACGCAACTCCAAATATACAGCAGCAGGCGTCAGGGTCGTAATCTAATCCCACGCCCTCCCGCACACCAGGCGAGGTAGTTAACATCTCCTAGCCACCGTGATGATGATGATCAGAGAGAAACACGCAAACTCCAAATGTACAGCAGCAGGCATCGTCAGGGTCAGGATCGAACCCACGATCTCCTGTACACCAGGCGAGGGAGTTAGCATCTCCTAGCCACCGTGATCATGATGAGAGAGAGAGACACGCAAACTCCAAATACACAGCAGCAGGCGTCAGGGTCGGGATCGAACCCACGATCTCCTGTACACCAGGCGAGGGAGTTAACATCTCCTAGCCACCGTGATGATGATGATCAGAGAGAGACACGCAAACTCCAAATGTACAGCAGCAGGTGTCAGGCTCGTAATCTGATCCCACGCCCTCCCGCAAACCAGGCGAGGTAGTCAACATCTCCTAGCCACCGTGATGATGATGATGAGAGAGAAACACGCAAACTCCAAATGTACAGCAGCAGGCATCGTCAGGGTCGTGAACGAACCCACGCCCTCCCGCACACCAGGCGAGGTAGTTAACATCTCGCCACCGTGGGTGGGAAGCAGGGAGCTGGAGCAGGAGCGAGCGGCGCGGGGACGACGCGGCGAGCGTTGGCCGAGCTCCGGGGACCGTGAGGAGCTGGAGGCCTGCGCACGGCTGCAGGCGCAGCTGCAGGCGCAGCAGCACGGGAGGCGACGCTTCGCGCTCACATCGCGGCGCTCTGCAAGGTGCGCCGGCGCGTCGAGGGGGCCCGCGGTTGGCGAGATGTTAGCCACCTCGCCGGTGCGCGGGCGGTCGTTGGTTCGATCCCGACCCTGACGCCCTGGCGCGGTGTGGAGACGTCGCCGCTTGGGGGAGACAAAGGCGGCCGGCCGGGCGTGGTGGTGCCCGGCCACCCACCCACCCCCTCGTGTGCCGTGCCGGCCTTCAGGTGCTGCTGCCGCTAACAGCGCTTGCCCCGACGGTCTTTTCGGGCTATAGGGGGATCTCGTTGGCGAGATGTTAACTACCTCTTAGTTCTTTCGGTAAAGTCACGTAGGTAAAAAATGAAATTAAAATTAATAAAAATAAACAAAAATTTGGATTTCATTTTTACCTACGTGACTTTACCGAAAGAACTAAGAGTATGAATCCTTGCAGTCACGAAAGCTTCAAATCTAGAGTTAACTACCTCGCTTTGTATACACGAGTTCGTGGGTTCAATCCCGACCCGGACGCCTGCTGTTTATTTGTCTCTGTCCTGTGGTCGCGTGGATTTTCCCTCCCCACTTCCAATCAACATTTGGTTGCTATGTAAATTGCCACGTGACGACGATGAGCCGCTTCGTTGAGCTTTCATTTGTGGTGGCCGGGCCGCTTCCCAAAGAGCTACGTAGCTTGAGTGGAGCCTTACCTGGTAAAATAAAAAATAGTTGATGGTGTCACACAGTCGGGCCGAGTGCTGTTAGCGAGCAAGCGCCTCTTGAGTCCGGCACGGCACGCAATGGGGGGTGCGGGTGGCCAGCACCACGCCGGTTTAGAAGAGGCCTGGACCAACCCCTCCTTCACACTCTCGTGCCTGTTCTCTTGTTTAACAACAACAACAACAACCCCATGTTCGTCTCAAACCACTGTCATCTCGCGTGCAATTTTCTAATCGTGTGAAGCGCCTTTGGAGTAGGCGCTGTCTCGATTTCGATCAGATCGTCGCCGGCGTTGGTTGCCGTGAGCGGGCTCGTACCCGGCCCGCCGGGTCTTGTAGCGCAAGCGCGCTAGCCGCTGTGCCGCTGCTCGCCGCTAGTCATTATCACCACCACCACGCGCAGGCACCCACACGCTCACAGAGGTGTGACTGTGTGCATCATCAACATCAAGACGAAGATCCCCCATACAGCCTCAACAGACTGTCGGGCAAGTGCTGTAAGCTGACAGTACCTGTGAAGGCTGGCGCGGCACACGAGGGATGGGGTGGCCAGCACCACGCCCGGCCGCCTTTGTCTCCCCAGTGCCGATGGTTACTACACACCGCACCGGGTTACTCGTTTGAAGCGGAGTCGGCCCAGGACCGGTACAGATAATCGTCACTGGTGTTGGCCGTGAGCGGAGTGGAACCCGGGCACCGGGTTCCTAGCGCAGCGTAGCGCTAACTGCTACACTACCGCTCATCACCACCACACACACACGTGCTTACGAAGTCGACTCGCCCATTAAACGAGTACCTGGTGCCGCCGTGGACACAAAAGCATCGGGGAGACAAAGGTGCGTACCCTGGCTCGCCAGGAGAAGGCGGTGCAGCAAATGTGGACTCCCTCCACCCCCCACACCAGAGGTCGCAAACGGGTTTGATTCCTTACCCGTACCCGTACCCGGCCCCACCAGGGTCGCAAACGGGTACCCGTACCGCCGTACCCGTACGGGTATCGGTACCTGATTGCGACCTCTGGGATGAAGCCATGTTGCAGGCGCAGGTGGGTTGATTCTAGGAACTTGAATTGTGAGAAGAGACAAGACGTTGGGAAATGAGTGACAAACGGTGACTCACCAGTGACTCACGGTCTACCCGTACCCGGCCGCACCAGGTCACAAACGGGTACCCGTACCGGCCGGGTACGGGTAGCCGGTATCGGTAGGGTACGGGTATCGGGTACCCGGTTGCGACCTCTGCCTCCTGGACCACCTTAGGCACCGCTCTGAGCGTCGTCCCCTGCCACTGACGTGGATGCGAGCCCAGGCCCCTGATCCCCCATGCGCCTCCAGGGTTTGACCTCTCGCTCAACGCCGCCGGACCGGAGCACGCGTCACGTGACCAGTAGTAGCCGGAGCACGTGTTACGTGACCGGTAGTAGCCGGAGCACGTTGGCCAGCGGGGGCGGTATACTGGNTGTGGTGTGCCGCAGGGCAAGGAGTGTCTGGAGCGGGAGCTGCTGGACGTCTCGTCGCGGCTGTCCGAGTCCCAGGACTCGGTGCAGAGACTCGCGCAGGACGTGGAGACGCTGCTCACGGACAAGGTGGGGGGCAGGCGTGTGTGTGTGTGTGNGCGCGTGTGCGTGTGTGTGTGCGTGTGTGTGTGTGTGTGTGCGTGTGTTGCGCGTGTGTGCGCGTGTGCGTGTGTGCGTGTGCGTGCGTGCGTGTGTGTGTGTGCGCGTGTGTGTGTGTGTGTGCGCGTGTGTGCGTGTGTGCGCGTGTGTGTGTGCGCGTGTGTGTGTGTGTCCGCGTGTGTGCGTGCGTGCGTGTGTGTGTGTGCGCGTGTGTGTGTGTGTCCGCGTGTGTGCGTGTGTGCGCGTGTGTGCGCGTGTGTGTGCGGTGTGTGCGTGTGTGCGCGTGTGCGTGTGTGGGGAGCGGTAGTGTAGCGGTTAACACGCTGCGCTATGAACCCGGCGACCCGGTGGATTCCGCTTACAGCCAACACCAGTGACGATTATCTGAACCGGTCCTGGGCCTCCCTAGGTCGACTCGGCCTCAAATTAGTACCTGGTGCGGTGTGTAAACATCGCCACTGGGGAGACGGCCGGGCGTGGTGCTGGCCACCACCCCTCGTGGCCTTCACAGGTGCTACTCGCTAACAGCACTTGCCCTCCAGCCTGTTAGGCTATCTTTGTCTTTGTTGGCGAGGAGCGATGTGGAGGTGGGGANGATGTTCTCGTCGAAGAGGAGCGGTTTGCACCTCGGCCCNGTCGAGCAGCAGTGCAGGGTGAGGCCTCCCTCCTCTACGACTCACCAACTCCTCGCCATCCCTCCCCATCCTATCACCTCATCGCCACCACTCCACCATCCCTCTCCCCTCCTCCTCCCCTCTTCACCCGCCACCTCCTCAACGNACATCTCTCCGCTTAAACGATAAAGCTTTCGTCTGCAGGTTCATCATGGTTCTTTCGGCAAAGCACGAAAGAAATAATAAAATCATAAAAATAAAACATGATAAAATAATTCTCACGACGTTTCAGCCGCACGCAAGACGTTCGTGAAGAACAGGTCTGTCGGAAAGACACGTCGAATGAACACCACCACGCTTGGCAGCGTATATTTAAGCTGGGTTGACAAGCGTTTCCCCTCCAACCCAGCAAATATCANTGAAGCCTGTGGTGTTTTAGACGTGTCTTTACGNCAGACTGTTCTTCACCTGAGGACGGCTGCTTGCGTTGTGGCCGAAACGTCGGAGAATTGTATTTTATTATGTTTNATTTTTATTATTTTATTATTTTCCCTTCTATGTGACTTACCGAAAGAACCAAGAATTCTCTCTGCTTCTTCGTATCCCCGCTTTGGTCACCATCCCTCGCTGTCCTCCCACGCACCTCTTCACCGTACACTCTCTGCACCTCTCACCTCCTTCGTCGCTCACCTCCCCACTTGCACGCACGCTGAACTTCTTCGTTTCGCACCGCACGCTGGCCAACGTGACGATGGAGGTGCGGGGTCGTTGGGTCACGGGAAGCCGGGAACGACGTTGGAACGCTTTGCACGTTCGTCCGCTCGCGGGTGAGCGGGCGGCCTTAATATAAAGCGCCTGTCCAGACGGTTCTTTTATTGTGTCGCCTCTCGTCGTCGTCGTTATTGTCCCTGACACCCCCCATGTGACCCGACCTCTCACCCTTGCCCTGCTGATGTGGCCCAGCGCGCAAGGTGAGTGGCGCGCACACGGCGCGCGTGACGACGACGACGACGATGACGACGACGATGATGACGATGATGACGATGACGACAATGATGACGATGATGATGACGACGATGACGATGATGACGACGATGATGACGATGATGACGATGATGACAATGATGACGACGATGATGACGATGATGACGATGATGATGACGATGATGACGACGATGATGACGACAATGATGACGATGATGACGATGATGACGACGACGACGATGATGACGACGACGATGATGACGATGATGACGATGATGACAATGATGATGACGACGATGACGATGATGACGACGATGATGACGATGACAATGATGATGACGACGACGATGATGACGATGATGACGACGATGATGACGACAATGATGACGATGATGACAATGATGGACGATGATGACGACGATGATGACGACGATGATGACGATGATGACGACGGCGACGATGGCGCTGACGGTGATGACACTGGCGGTGGTAATGGTGGTGGCGCTGGTGGTGTGATGGCGATAACCATGGTGTTGATGATGATGATGATGATTATACTTTTGTTGATGATATTGACATGGTGGTGATAATGACTGCAATTATGATGACGACGATGGTGACGGTGTTGGTGATGATGTAGGAGCTGCGGGACAGGAACGATGAGTTGGAGGCTGAGCTTGAATCGGTGCGCAGAGCAGCACAGAGACAACACAGCGTCCATTCTGGTACGGGCACCCCCCCCCCGCACCCCCTGCATCCCCCGCCCTCCGCCCACCTCCCCGTACCTACCTGTACCCCCCCCCCCGTACCCCCCTTGTACCTCCTTGCACCTCCCTGCACCTCCCGCACCCCCTCCCGTACTCCTGTACCATTAACAGCACCTGTGGTGAGAGTTGGTGAGGATTCTGTGTGTGTGTACGTACATGTGCGTGTGTGCGTGTGTGTGTGTGTGTGGTGCGTGTGTGCGTGTGTGCGTGTGTGTGTGTGTGTGTGTGGTGTGTGTGTGTACGTACATGTGTGTGTGTNGTGCGTGTGTGTGTGTGTACGTACATGTGCGTGTGTGTGTGTGCGTGTGTGTGTGCACGTACATGTGCGTGTGTGTGTGTGTTGCGTGTGTGTGTGTGTACGTACATGTGCGTGTGTGTGTGGTGCGTGTGTGTGTGCACGTACATGTGTGCGTGTGTGGTGCGTGTGTGTGCACGTACATGTGTGTGTGTGTGTGTGTTGCGTGTGTGTGTCGACTCACCTCAAATGGGTACCTGGTGCGGTGTGTATGTAAACATCGCCACTGGGGAGACAAAGGCGGCCGGGCGTGGTGCTGGCCACCCACTCCCTCGTGTGCCGTGCGGTTCATAGGTGTGCTCGTACAGCACTTGCCCCAACAGCCTGTTGAGCGTACACGGGGGTCTTTGTCTTTGTGCAGCGCCTCGGAGGTGGGAGACAGGAAGTCCCTGAGACGCGGGGAAAAACCCTCAACGGCACGCACAGCAGTAAGGGCAACCACCACCACCAGCGCGCNGCNGCATCAGCAGCAGCATCATCTTCACAACATCAGCAGCAGCGCGCATCATCAGCAGCATCNTCTTCACAACATCTCAGCAGCAGCAGCAGCAGCAGCACATCATCAGCATCATCTTCACAACATCATCATCAGCAGCAGCAGCAGCAGCATATCAGTACCAGCATCATCTTCACAAAACATCATCACCATCATCACATCAGCAGCAGCATCATGCAGCATCATCCACAACATCATCAGCAGCAGCAGCATCAGAGCATCATCTCACAACAACACATCACCANCATCATCAGCAGCAGCAGCACAGCAGNATCNTTTCACAACATCATCATCATCAGCAGCAGCATNANCAGCATCATCTTCACAACAACCATCATCAGCAGCACATCATCAGCGCATCATCTTCCAACATCATCATCAGCAGCAGCAGCATCAGCAGCATCATCTTCACAACAACATCATCACCATCATCAGCAGCAGCAGCATCAGCAGCATCATCTTCACAACATCATCATCAGCAGCAGCATCATCAGCAGCATCATCTTCACAACATCATCATCATCAGCAGCAGCATCATCAGCAGCATCATCTTCACAACATCATCAGCAGCAGCATCATCAGCAGCATCATCTTCACAACAACATCATCACCATCAGCAGCAGCAGCAGCATCAGCAGCATCATCTTCACACCATCATCATCAGCAGCAGCATCATCAGCAGCATCATCTTCACAACATCATCATCATCAGCAGCAGCATCATCAGCAGCATCATCTTCACAACATCATCATCAGCAGCAGCATCATCAGCAGCATCATCTTCACAACAACATCATCACCATCATCAGCAGCAGCAGCATCAGCAGCATCATCTTCACAACATCATCATCAGCAGCAGCATCATCAGCAGCATCATCTTCACAACATCATCATCATCAGCAGCAGCATCATCAGCAGCATCATCTTCACAACAACATCATCATCAGCAGCAGCATCATCAGCAGCATCATCTTCACAACAACATCATCAGCAGCAGCATCATCTTCACAACAACATCATCATCAGCAGCAGCACCCACCGCACGAATTGCTACCTTGATCGTCGACGTGGTCACCTGTCTACGTCGTCATCATCGTCGTCAGCGTCGTCATCATCGTCGCATGCGTGCGTGTGTTCGTGCGTGTTGTCGGCCACCCACCCCTCGTGTGCCGTGCCGGCCTTCATAGGTGCTGCTACTCGCTAACAGCACTTGCCCCAACCGTCTGTTGAGGCTACACGGGGATCTTTGTCTTGTCCTGAGCGGAGCGGTGGTGTAGCGGTCAGCGCTACGAATCCGGCGACCGAGTTCGATTCCCGCTCACGGCCAACACCGGTGACGATTATCGGAACCGGTCCTGGCCTCCCCTAGGTCGACTCGGCCTAAAATTTGTACCTGTTGCGGTGTGTAAACATCGCCAATGGGGAGACAAAGGCGACCGGGCGTGGTGTTGGCCACCCGCCCCTCGTGCGCCGTGCCGGCCTTCGCAAATAGCACTTGCCCAAACAGTCTGTTAAGGCTACACGGGGGACCTTTGTTTTTTTTTTGTTCTCGCGGCAGGCCCTGGCTCGCCTAGCCCGAGCCTGCCGCTGGAGGCCGAGATGGCGATGGAGCGGCTGAGGCAGCGACACCAGGAGGAGGTGCAGGACCTGAGGATCAAGCTGGAAACCAAGGTGAGCGTCTCCACGGCAACCATCACCGGTGGCGACGTTGGCAGGGACCCTCGTGGCAGACGGGAGGGGCGGGGGATGGGCCCTCTTGTAGGTCGCTCAGACTGAAATGAGCAGCCGCTCATGTAACTGTCTGTGATTGGACGGAATCTGTCACGTGTGGCTTATGCACGCTTCTCGAATGTACCTGTGTTGTCGATTATGGTATTGTTAACGACGATGATGGTGACGACGACGATGATGATGATGATGACAATAATGATGACGACGACAATGATGATGACGGCTATCACGACGATGATGACGATGATGACGATGATGACGACGATGATGATGATGACGGCTATCACGACGATGATGACAACGATGATGATGATGCGATGATGACTGCTAACGACAACGATGATGATGACGATGATGACGACGATGATGATGACGATGATGATGACGATGATGACAACGATGATGACGACGATGATGACGACGATGACGACGATGACAACGACGATGACAACGATGATGACAATGACGATTATGACGATGATGATGATGATGACGACGGTGCCGACGATGATGATGATGACGACGATGATGATGATGACGGCTATCACGACGATGATGATGACGATGATGACGATGACGGGTATCACGACGATGATGACAACGATGATGAAGATGACAACGACGATGATGACGACGACGATGATGACGACGATGATGATGACGATGACGACCGCAGACCAACTACTACGAGCGCGAGCTGGAGCGCGTGCAGCGCGGCGCGGAGGAGCTGCGGCGCAGCGTGGAGCAGAGCTTCAAGCTGGAGCTGAGCGACCTGGAGGAGCAGCTCTGCCAGAGGGACTCGGACCTCCGCGACGGGACCTCCGCCACAGGGACGCTTGCAGCGGGAGGCGGCGCGCAGAGACGGCCTGGAGGCGGAGCTCCGCGGGGAGACCAAGACGATGAGGTTGGTAGATGGCGTCGTGCGGGCGGGGAGGGTTTTGCGTTACCACCGAATCTTCTCCCTCCGTACGGCCGCTGATGTAGATGCAAGAGCAGCAACAACTACTGCCTCACGATCCGGTGGTCAAGCCAGCAGACTGCTGTGTCAGGCATTGCGTCGTTATACATTAGTGGGCAGTGTTGAGTCTGTGGGCAGTGTTGAGTCTGTGGGTAGTGTTGAGTCTATGGGCAGTGTTGAGTCTGTGGGCAGTGTTGAGTCTGTGGGCAGTGTTGAGTCTGTGGGTAGTGTTGAGTCTGTGGGCAGTGTTGAGTCTGGGTAGTGTTGAGTCTATGGGCAGTGTTGAGTCTGTGGGTAGTGTTGAGTCTGTGGGTAGTGTTGAGTCTATGGGCAGTGTTGAGTCTGTGGGTAGTGTTGAGTCTGTGGGTAGTGTTGAGTCTGTGGGTAGTGTTGAGTCTGTGGGCAGTGTTGAGTCTATGGGTAGTGTTGAGTCTATGGNCAGTGTTGAGTCTGTGGGCAGTGTTGAGTCTATGGGCAGTGTTGAGTCTGTGGGCAGTGTTGAGTCTGTGGGCAGTGTTGAGTCTGTGGGCAGTGTTGAGTCTATGGGCAGTGTTAGTCTGTGGGCAGTGTTAGTCTGTGGGCAGTGTGAGTCTGTGGGCAGTGTTGAGTCTATGGGCAGTGTTGAGTCTATGGGCAGTGTTGAGTCTATGGGCAGTGTTGAGTCTGTGGGTAGTGTTGAGTCTATGGGCAGTGTTGAGTCTATGGACAGTGTTGAGTCTGTGGGTAGTGTTGAGTCTATGGCAGTGTTGAGTCTATGGGCAGTGTTGAGTCTATGGGCAGTGTTGAGTCTGTGGTAGTGTTGAGTCTATGGCAGTGTTGAGTCTATGGCAGTGTTGAGTCTGTGGGTAGTGTTGAGTCTGTGGGCAGTGTTGAGTCTATGGACAGTGTTGAGTCTATGGGCAGTGTTGAGTCTATGGGCAGTGTTGAGTCTATGGGCAGTGTTGAGTCTATGGGCAGTGTTGAGTCTGTGGGCAGTGTTGAGTCTGTGGGTAGTGTTGAGTCTATGGGCAGTGTTGAGTCTATGGGCAGTGTTGAGTCTGTGGGTAGTGTTGAGTCTATGGACAGTGTTGAGTCTATGGGTAGTGTAGAGTCTGGTGCAGTGTTGAGTCTATGGGCAGTGTTGAGTCTATGGCAGTGTTGAGTCTATGGGTAGTGTTGAGTCTATGGGCAGTGTTGAGTCTATGGGCAGTGTTGAGTCTATGGGTGGCAGTGTTGAGTCTATGGCAGTGTTGAGTCTATGAGTAGTGTTGAGTCTATGGGCAGTGTTGAGTCTATGGGCAGTGTTGAGTCTATGGGCAGTGTTGAGTCTTTGGGCAGTGTTGAGTCTATGGCAGTGTTGAGTCTATGGGCAGTGTTGAGTCTGTGGGCAGTGTTGAGTCTATGGGCAGTGTTGAGTCTATGGGCAGTGTTGAGTCTGTGGGCAGTGTTGAGTCTATGGGCAGTGTTGAGTCTATGGGTGACAGTGTTGAGTCTATGGGCAGTGTTGAGTCTGTGGGTGACAGTGTTGAATCTATGGGCAGTGTTGAGTCTATGGGTGACAGTGTTGAGTCTATGGGCAGTGTTGAGTCTATGGGCAGTGTTGAGTCTTTAGGCAGTGTTGAGTCTATGGGCAGTGTTGAGTCTATGGGCAGTGTTGAGTCTATGGACAGTGTGAGTCTATGGTGCAGTGTTGAGTCTGTGGGCAGTGTTGAGTCTATGGTTGACAGTGTTGAGTCTATGGGCAGTGTTGAGTCTATGGCAGTGTTGAGTCTTTGGGCAGTGTTGAGTCTATGGGCAGTATTGAGTCTATGGCAGTGTTGAGTCTATGGGTGGCAGTGTTGAGTCTATGGTGCAGTGTTGAGTCTATGGGTAGTGTTGAGTCTGTGGTGACAGTGTTGAATCTATGGCAGTGTTGAGTCTATGGTGACAGTGTTGAGTCTATGGCAGTGTTGAGTCTATGGGCAGTGTTGAGTCTTTAGGCAGTGTTGAGTCTATGGGCAGTGTTGAGTCTATGGGCAGTGTTGAGTCTATGGACAGTGTGGAGTCTATGGTGCAGTGTTGAGTCTATGGGCAGTGTTGAGTCTATGGGCAGTGTTGAGTCTGTGGGCAGTGTTGAGTCTATGGTTGACAGTGTTGAGTCTATGGGCAGTGTTGAGTCTATGGGCAGTGTTGAGTCTTTGGGCAGTGTTGAGTCTATGGGCAGTATTGAGTCTATGGGCAGTGTTGAGTCTATGGGCAGTGTTGAGTCTATGGTGCAGTGTTGAGTCTATGGTAGTGTTGAGTCTGTGGGTAGTGTGAATCTATGGNCAGTGTTGAGTCTATGGGTGACAGTGTTGAGTCTATGGGCAGTGTTGAGTCTATGGGCAGTGTTGAGTCTTTAGGCAGTGTTGAGTCTATGGGCAGTGTTGAGTCTATGGGCAGTGTTGAGTCTATGGACAGTGTGGAGTCTATGGTGCAGTGTTGAGTCTATGGGCAGTGTTGAGTCTATGGGCAGTGTTGAGTCTGTGGGCAGTGTTGAGTCTATGGTTGACAGTGTTGAGTCTATGGNCAGTGTTGAGTCTATGGGCAGTGTTGAGTCTTAGTGTTGAGTCTATGGTGCAGTGTTGAGTCTATGGGCAGTGTTGAGTCTATGGGCAGTGTTGAGTCTTTGGGCAGTGTTGAGTCTATGGGCAGTGTTGAGTCTATGGGCAGTGTTGAGTCTATGGTGCAGTGTTGAGTCTATGGGTAGTGTTGAGTCTTTGGGCAGTGTTGAGTCTATGGCAGTGTTGAGTCTGTGGCAGTGTTGAGTCTATGGGCAGTGTTGAGTCTATGGCAGTGTTGAGTCTATGGCAGTGTTGAGTCTATGGGGCAGTGTTGAGTCTATGGGCAGTGTTGAGTCTATGTGGGTCTATGGGAGTGTTGAGTCTATGGGCAGTGTTGAGTCTATGGGTAGTGTTGAGTCTTTGGGCAGTGTTGAGTCTATGGGCAGTGTTGAGTCTATGGGCAGTGTTGAGTCTGTGGGCAGTGTTGAGTCTATGGTACAGTGTTGAGTCTATGGGCAGTGTTGAGTCTATGGGCAGTGTTGAGTCTATGGGCAGTGTTGAGTCTGTGGGCAGAGTTGAGTCTATGGGCAGTGTTGAGTCTATGGGCAGTGTTGAGTCTGTGGGCAGTGTTGAGTCTGTGGGCAGAGTTGAGTCTATGGGCAGTGTTGAGTCTATGGCAGTGTTGAGTCTGTGGGCAGTGTTGAGTCTATGGGTGANAGTGTTGAGTCTATGGGCAGTGTTGAGTCTATGGGCAGTGTTGATTCTATGGGCAGTGTTGAGTCTATGGGCAGTGTTGAGTCTGTGGCAGTGTTGAGTCTATGGGCAGTGTTGAGTCTATGGGCAGTGTTGAGTCTATGGGCAGTGTTGATTCTATGGGCAGTGTTGAGTCTATGGGCAGTGTTGAGTCTGTGGGCAGTGTTGAGTCTATGGATGCAGTGTTGAGTCTATGGGCAGTGTTGAGTCTATGGGCAGTGTTGAGTCTATGGNCAGTGTTGAGTCTGTGGGCAGTGTTGAGTCTATGGGCAGTGTTGATTCTATGGGCAGTGTTGAGTCTATGGGCAGTGTTGAGATGTAACTTGTGTCAGACAGCCCCGGTGCGTACACACACACGTAAATAGTCTGCATCTACAAGGGCCGTTAGCGTATTTGTGCAGCTTTAAGCGACAAGGGTGGAGCTGCTTTGGTGGCTCCTGGTCCAGAGGTCGCCGGTTCAAACGGCCGGGAAAAGTGTGGGGACTCCCACCTCTGCCGTGATACCTGTAGAAGATGAGTCCACTTTCGGTGCGATCTCCCTCCTGAGCAAGCGGTTGCAGGGGCTGCGCCTTTGCCTTGCTGTGAAGGTCAAGGGGTCAAGGGGTCAAAGTCGAGGGGGCGGTCGCTGATGCTGGTTTCTGTCACAGGGCACAGCTGGAGGCCGCGACCTCTGACCTCTCGGAGCTGCGGGCCCGGACAGGGGCAGCGCAGGAACTGCAGGCGCAGGTGAGACGCCTCGTCACCCTCGTCACCCTCACCTCGTCACCCTCGTCTCGTCACCCTCACCTCGTCACCCTCCTCACCTCACCCTCCTCACCCTCGTCACCCTCACTCACCCTCACCTCGTCACCCTCACCTCGTCACCCTCCCTCCTCACCCTCACCTCGTCACCCTCCTCACCCTCACCTCCTCACCCTCACCTNCTCACCCTCACCCTCCCTCGTCACCCTCACCTCCTCACCCTCACCTCACCTCACCCTCATCACCTCACCTCACCTCGTCACCCTCACCTCACTCACCCTCACCACCCTCACCTCCCTCACCTCACCCTCACCTTGTCACCCTCCTCACCCTCACCCTCATCCCCCTCAGCCTCACCTCCTCACCACCCACACCCTCCTCACCTCTCACCACCCTCCTCACCCTCACCTCGTCACCCTCACCTCGTCACCCTCACCCTCGTCACCCTCCTCGTCACCCTCACCTCGTCACCCTCACCACGTCACCCTCACCTCCTCACCCTCCTCACCCTCACACTCGTCACCCTCCTCACCCTCACCTCCTCACCCTCCTCACCCTCACCCCTCTCACCCTCACCCTCACCTCCTCACCCTCACCTCCTCACCCTCACCTCGCTCACCCTCACCTCGTCACCCTCACCCTCACCTCGTCACCCTCACCTCCTCACCCTCACCTCGTCACCCTCACCCTCACCTCGTCACCCTCACCTCCTCACCTCACCTCGTCACCCTCACCCTCACCTCGTCACCCTCACCTCCTCACCCTCACCTCCTCACCCCCCCCCCCCACCTCGTCATTCTCACCTCGCGCTTGTGCCGTCGTCACCGCGGTCCGCTCGTGCAGGTGCAGCAGGAAAGCACGCAGAGACAGAGGCTTGAGACGGAGCTCCGCGAGAGGACCAAGCAGGCTGCGGAGCTGGAGTCGGAGCTCCGCGAAAGGGCCCAGAGGTCGTTGGGCTGGAGGCGGAGCTCCACGAGAAGGCCCAGCAGGTTAGCAGGCTCGAGGTGGAGCTCCGTAAGGAAGCCCAGTGCCTGGACAGACTGAAGGAGGAACTCCATGAAGGGGCTCGACAGGCCAGTGGCTTGGAGGTGGAGCTCCGCGACAGGGCCAGAAGATTGTTGGGCTCGAGACGGAGCTGCGTGAAAAGTCTCAGAATGTTGTCGGCCTGGAGGCGGAGCTCCGTGACAGGGCCCAGCAGGTCGCTGGCTGGAGGCGGAGCTCCACGGGAGGGGAGAGGCGGTGACTGGCCTCACGGCGGAGGTGGACAGGCTGAAGCAAGAGAACGAGGAGCTGGTGACGGAGCGGCATGCGCTCCGCACGGAGGTGCGTGGTGACGGGGCTGTGTGTCCGTGTGTGGGGCGGCGGGTGTGGGAGTGGTGGCGCAGCGATTAGCGCATCGCGCGACAATCCGGCGACCCGAGTTCGATTCGCACTCACGGCCAACGTCGGTGACGAGTTTCTGAACGATGACGACGATGACGATGATGCTGATGCTGTTGCTAACGATGACGACGACGATGATGATGCTGATGATGATGTTGCTGGTGATGATTTCAGACGAGCGGGCTGCAGGCTGTGAAGAGGGAGCTGGCGCTCTGCATGAGGAGAGGAGTCTCCTCCTGGAACAAAACCAAGCGGCGCTCTCGCTGGGCTCACTGACAAGNTGACACTGCTTCTCACGAGTCTGTGGGTCTCTGTCGAGTCTGTGGGTCTTGAGTGCTGTTGAGTCTAGTAGGTCTCTGTTGGAGGTCTCTGTGAGTNTGTAGGTCTCTGTAGCTAGGTCCTGTGTGAGTCTGTGGGGTGTGAGTCTGTAGGTCTAAGTCTGTGGGTCTCTGTGTGAGTCTGTGGCTTTGTGCGAGTCTGTGGGTCTCTGTGTGAGTCTATGGGTCTCTGTGCGAGTCTGTGGGTCTCTGTTGAGTCTGTGGGTCTCTGTGTGAGTCTGAGGTCTCTGTTGAGTCTATGGGTCTCCGTGTGAGTCTGTGGGTCTCTGCGAGTCTGTAGGTCTCTGTGTAAGTCTGTGGGTCTCTGTGTGATGTAGGTCTCTGTGCGAGTCTGTGGGTCTCTGTGTGAGCTATGGGTCTCTGTGTGAGTCTGTGGGTCTCTGTGTGAGTCTGTAGGAGTCTGTGGGTCCTGTGTGAGTCTGTAGGTCTCTGTGTGAGCGGGTCTCTGTGTGAGTCTGTGGGTCTCTGTGTGAGTCTGTAGGTCTCTGTGTAAGTCTGTGGGTCTCTGTGTGAGTCTTCTTTGTCGAGTCTGTGGTCTCTGTGTGAGTCTATGGTCTCTGTGCGAGTCTGTGGGTCTCTGTGTGAGTCTGTGGGTCTCTGTGTGAGTCTGTAGGTCTCTGTGTGAGTCTATGGGTCTCCGTGTGAGTCTGTGGGTCTCTGCGAGTCTGTGGGTCTCTGCGAGTCTGTGGGTCTCTGTGTGAGTCTGTGGGTCTCTGTGTGAGTCTGTAGGTCTCTGTGTAAGTCTGTGGGTCTCTGTGTGTCTATGGGTCTCTGTGTGAGTCTGTAGGTCTCTGCGAGTCTGTGGGTCTCTGTGTGAGTCTATGGGTCTCTGTGTGAGTCTGTGGTCTCTGTGTGAGTCTGTAGGTCTCTGTGTGAGTCTATGGGTCTCCGTGTGAGTCTGTGGGTCTCTGCGAGTCTGTGGGTCTCTGCGAGTCTGTGGGTCTCCGTGCGAGTCAATGAGTGGGGTCATGTTGTTCTACCCCTCTGTGACCCCGCCCCCCCTTCCACAGGCCCTCTCCGCAGAGGGCTCTCTCCGTAGCCGCGAGCTGGAGCTGGCGCGCCTGCAAACGGAGCTCCGCCGCGGGGCCCAGGACAAGGAGGGCCTCACGGCGGAGGTCGCGGCCCTCCGCGAGGAGGCCGCGGCGCTGGCGGCGAGGTCGCGACCCTCAGGCGGCGTCTGCGCTCGGCCGAGGAGCAGGCGGAGCGGTGTCCGCGGCTGGAGCAGGAGCTGAAGATTCTGCGCGCCGAGAGGGACGCCTCACGCAGGACGCACAGGAGGCACGCGACAAGGTGAGGGCCCAGTGAGCCGGGCGACGTGTCACTCGCTGGGTGACGTGTCACTCGCTGGGCTGGCTGGGTGGCGTGTCACTCGCTGGGCTGGCTGGTGGCGTGTCACTCGCTGGTGACATGTCACTCGCTGGGCTGGCCGGGTGACGTGTCACTCGCTGGGTGGCGTGTCACTCGCTGGGTGACGTGTCACTCGCTGGGTGACGTGTCACTCGCTGGGCTGGCTGGTGACGTGTCACTCGCTGGGTTAGCCGGGTGACGTGTCACTCGCCGGGCTGGCTGGGTGGCGTGTCACTTGCTGGGTGACGTATCACGGGCGGTGTGACGTGTCACTCGCCGGGCTGGCTGGGTGGCGTGTCACTCGCTGGGTGACGTGTCACTCGCTGGGTGACGTGTCACTCGCTGGGTGACGTGTCACTTGCTGGGTGACGTGTCACTCGCTGGGCTGGCCGGGTGACGTGTCACTCGCTGGGCTGGCTGGGTGGCGTGTCACTCGCTGGGTGACGTGTCACTCGCTGGGTGACATGTCACTCGCTGGGCTGGCTGGGTGACGTGTCACTCGCTGGGCTGACTGCGTGACGTGTCACTCGCTGGTGACGTGTCACTCGCTGGGCTGGCTGGGTGGCGTGTCACTCGCTGGGTGACGTGTCACTCGCTGGCTGGCTGGGTGGCGTGTCACTCGCTGGGCTGGCTGCGTGACGTGTCCTTCGCTGGGTTAGCCGGGTGACGCGTCACTCACTGGCTGACGTATCACGGGCGGTGTGACGTGTCACTCGCCGGGCTGGCTGGGTGACGTGTCACTCGCTGGGTGACGTGTCACTCGCCGGGTGACGTGTCACTCGCCGTGTGACGTGTCACTCGCTGGGTTAGCTGGGTCTGAAGGCTACACGGGGGATCCTTTGTCGTTGCGTACATACTCAGTTACCTGTGTGTGTGTGCTGTGTGTGTGCTGTGTGTGCTGTGTGTGTGTGACTGTGTGTGTGTACTGTGTATGTGCTGTGTGTGTGTGTGTGTGCTGTGTGTGTGCTGTGTGTGTGTGTGCTGTGTGTGCTGTGTGTGCTGTGTGTGTGTGTGTGTGTGTGTGTTGTGTGTGTGCTGTGTGTGTGTCACGCTGTGTGTGTGTGTGTGTGTGTGTGTGACCTGTGTGTGTNCTGTGTGTGTGTGTGCTGTGTGTGGTGTGTGTGTNGTGTGTGTGTGTNNTGTGTGTGTGTGTGTGTGTGTGTGTGTGTGTGTNTGTGTGTGTGTGTTGTGTGTGTGCTGTGTGTGTGTGCACCGTGTGTGTGTGTGCGGTGTGTGTGTGTGTTGTGTGTGTGTGTTGTGTGTGTGCTGTGTGTGTGCTGTGTGTGTGTGTGCTGTGTGTGTGTGTGTGTGTGTTGCTGTGTGTGTGTGCTGTGTGTGTTGTGTGTCTGTGTGTGTGTGCTGTGTGCTGTCTGTGTGCTGTGTGTGTGTGCTGTGTGTGTGTGTGTGTGTGTGTGTGTTGTGTGTGTGTGTGTGTGTGTGTGTGTGTGTGTGTGTGTGTGTGTGCTGTGTGTGNTGTGTGTGTGTGTGTGTGTGTNTGTGTGTGCTGTGTGTGTGTGCGTGTGTGCTGTGTGTGTGTGTGTTCTGTGTGTGTGTGCGCTATGTGTGTGTTGTGTGTGTGTGNTGTGTGTGTGTGTGTGTGTGTGTGTTGTGTGTGTGTGTTGTGTGTGTGCTGTGTGTGTGCTGTGTGTGTGTGTGTGTGTGTGTGTGTGTGTGTGTGCTGTGTGTGTGTGCTGTGTGTGTGTGTGTGTGCTGTGTGTCTGTGCTGTGTGTGTGCTGTGTGTGTGTGTGCTGTGTCTGTGTGTGTGTGTGTGTGTGTGCTGTGTGTGTGTGTGTGTGTGTGTTGTGTGTGTGTTGTGTGTGTGCTGTGTGTGTGNTGTGTGTGTGTGTGCTGTGTGTGCTGTGTGTGTGTGTGCTGTGTGTGTGTGCTGTGTGTGTGCTGTGTGTCTGTGCTGTGTGTGTGTGCTGTGTGTGTCTGTGTTGTGTCTGTGTGTGCTGTATGTGTGTGTGTACTGTGTGTGTGTGTTGTGTGTGTNTGTGTGTGTTGTGTGCGTGCTGTGTGTGTGTGCTGTATGTGTGTGCTGTGTGTGTGTGCTGTGTGTCTTGGAGCTGAGCCGAGTCTGTGGGTGAGGGAGTGCAGCGAGTGCGAGCGGAGGGGGTGCACGGGGAAGGGGAGGGGAGAGGGCAGGGGGGGCGGGCGGGGAGAGGGCGGACAGCGTGCGTGAGGGCCGAGTGAGTGCAGCAGGTGTGCTGTGTGTGGGTGTGTGTGTGTGGTGTGTGTGTTGTGTGTGTGGGTGGTGTGTGTGGGTGTTGTGTGTGGGTGTGTGTGTGGNTGTGTGTGTGTGGTGTGTGTGTGTGGTGTGTGTGTGGTGTGTGTGTGTGGTGTGTGTGTGGGTGTGTGTGTGTTGGTGTGTGGTTGTGTGTGTGTGTGTGTGTGTNTGTGTGTGCGTGGGCGTCTGTGTGTGGGTGTGTGTGTGCTGGTGTGTGTGTTGCTGGGCGTCCGCGTGTGTGTGTGTGTGTGTGTGTGCTGGGCGTGCGTTGTGTGTGTGTGGGGTGTGTGCTGGGCGTCCGCGTGTGTGTGGGTGTGTGCTGTGTGTGCTGTCGGCGTCCGNGTGTGTGTGGTGTGTGTGTGCTGGGCGTCCGGTGTTGTGGGTGTGTGTGTGTGTGCGTGGGCGTCCGCGTGTGTGTGGGTGTGTGTGTGCGTGGGCGTCCGCGTGTGTGTGGTGTGTGGGGTCCGCATGTGTGTGGGTGTGTGTGTGTGTGGGCGTCCGCGTGTGTGGGTGTGGGTGTGTGTGTGGGCGTCCGCGTGTCGTGGGTGGCGTTCCNTGCGTGCCGTGTTGCGTGTGGGGAGCGCTGGGTAGCGGTTGCGCGTGCGCGACCGCGAACGGGTTCGATTCCCGTGGCCAACCCGTGTATCTGGGTCTGGGCCTCCCTAGGCGTCGGCCTCTGATTAGGTGCGGTGTGTAAACATCACCACTCGGGTGCTGGCCACCCACCCCCTCGTGTACCGTTCCGGCCTTCATAGGTGCTCGCTAACAGCACTTGCCCCTACAGTCTGTTAAGGCTATATGGGGGATCTTTGTCTTTGTACGTGCATGTGCACGCGCGTGTGTCTGTGTGCCTGTGTGCATCGGCCCAGTCATCTCGGTCATCTCGGTCATCTCAGTCATCTCAGTCATCTCAATCAGTCGACCCGTGGCACCTGCTGGGTCTGCCCCGTGACCTCCTGCCGGCGGGCATCCGACGCTTCACGTGGTAGCCTCAACGTGCACCTAGCCTGGCACAGGCGCCGTGGTGACGTGGCCGCCAGTTGGTGGCGAATGGCGGTTGTTGTTGTTGTTGTTGTGTTTGTGTAGGAGGAGCACACTGTGGCTCTGCGTGTGATGGAGCAGAAGCTGCAGGAAGTGGAGGTGAACCTGAGAAACGTGCGCGCCATGCTGCAGGAGAAGGTGCAGCAGCTCAAGGAGCAGGTGAGACGTGGCCTCACCACTCGCTGCACACACCCTAGCTAACCACACAACACTAACTACTCAACACTAACCACACACCACTAACTACACACCACTAACCACGCAACACTAACCACACACCACTAACCACACAACACTAACCACGCAACACTAACCACGCACCACTAACCACACACCACTAACCACACAACACTAACCACACAACACTAACCACACACCACTAACTACACACCACTAACCACACACCACTAACCACACAACACTAACACACACCACTAACCACACACCACTAACCACACACCACTAACCACACAACACTAACCACGCAACACTAACCACACAACACTAACCACACACCACTAACCACACACCACTAACCACACACCACCACACNACCACGCAACACTAACCACACACCACTAACCACACACCACTAACCACACACCACTAACCACACACCACTAACCACACAACACTAACCACACACCACTAACCACGCAACACTAACCACACACCACTAACCACACACCACTAACCACGCAACACTAACCACACACCACTAACCACACACCACTAACCACACACCACTAACCACACACCACTAACCACACAACACTAACCACGCAACACTAACCACACACACTAACTACACACCACTAACCACAAACCACTAACCACAAACACTAACCACACACCACTAACCACACACCACTAACCACACACCACTAACCACACACCACTAACCACACACCACTAACCACACACCACTGACCACACAACACTAACCACACACCACTAACCACACCACTAACCACACACCACTAACCACACACCACTAACCACACACCACTAACCACGCAACACTAACCACACCACTAACCACACACCACTAACCACACACCACTAACCACACACACTAACCACAAACCACTAACCACACACCACTAACCACACACCACTAACCACACACCACTAACCACACACCACTAACCACACACCACTAACCACACACCACTAACCACACACCACTAACCACACACCACTAACCACACACCACTAACCACACACCACTAACCACACACCACTAACCACAAACCACTAACCACAACCACTAACCACACACCACTAACCACACACCACTAACCACACACCACTAACCACACACCACTAACCACACACCACTAATCACACACCACTAACCACACACCACTAACCACAAACCACTAACCACACACCACTAACCACACACCACTAACCACACACCACTAACCACACACCACTAACCACACACCACTAACCACGCAACACTAACCACACACACTAATCACACACCACTAACCACACACCACTAACCACACACCACTAACCACACACCACTAACCACACACCACTAACCACACACCACTAATCACACACCACTAACCACAAACCACTAACCACACACCACTAACCACACACCACTAACCACACACCACTAACACACACCACTAACCACACAACACTAACTACACACCACTAACCACAAACCACTAACCACACACCACTAACCACACAACACTAACCACAAACCACTAACCACACACCACTAACCACACACCACTAACACACAACACTAACCACACACCACTAACCACACACCACTAACCACACACCACTAACCACACACCACTAACCACACACCACTAACCACACACACTAACCACACAACACTAACCACACACCACTAACCACACACCACTAACCACACACACTAACCACACACCACTAACCACACACCACTAACCACACACCACTAACCACACACCACTAACCACACACCACTAACCACACACCACTAACCACACACCACTAACCACACACCACTAACCAACAACTAACCACACACACTAACCACACACCACTAACCACACACCACTAACCACACACCACTAACCACACACCACTAACACACACCACTAACCACACAACACTAACCACACACACTAACCACACACACTAACCACACACACTAACCACACACACTAACCACACACCACTAACCACACACCACTAACCACACACCACTAACCACACANCACTAACCACACACCACTAACCACACACCACTAACCACACACCACTAACCACACACCACTAACCACACAACACTAACTTCACACCATTAACCACACACCACTAACCACACACCACTAACCACACCATAACCACACCACCACTAACCACACACCACTAACCACACACCACTAACCACACACCACTAACCACAACCACAACCACACACCACTAACCACACACCACTAACCACACACCACTAACCACACACCACTAACCACACACCACTAACCACACACCACTAACCACACACCACTAACCACACACCACTAACCACACACCACTAACCACACACACTAACCACACACCACTAACCACACACACTAACTACGCACCACTAACCACGCACACTAACTACACACCACTAACCACACACCACTAACCACACACCACTAACCACACACCACTAACCACACACCACTAACCACACACCACTAACCACACACCACTAACCACACACCACTAACCACACACCACTAACCACACACCACTAACCACACACCACTAACCACACACCACTAACCACACACCACTAACCACACACCACTAACCACACACCACTAACCACACACCACTAACCACACACCACTAACCACACACCACTAACCACAACCACTAACCACAAACCACTAACCACACACCACTAACCACACACCACTAACCACACACCACTAACCACACAACACTAACCACACACACTAACCACACACCACTAACCACACACCACTAACCACACACCACTAACCACACAACACTAACCACACAACACTAACCACACACCACTAACCACACACCACTAACCACACACCACTAACCACACAACACTAACCACACACCACTAACCACACACCACTAACCACACACCACTAACCACACACCACTAACCGCAACACTAACCACGCAACACTAACCACACAACACTAACACACACCACTAACCACGCACCACTAACCACACACCACTAACCACACAACACTAACCACACACCACTAACCACACACACTAACCACACACCACTAACCACACAACACTAACCACACAACACTAACCACACACCACTAACCACACACCACTAACCACACACCACTAACCACGCAACACTAACTTCACACCATTAACCACACGCCCCCCTCCCCCCCCCGCGTCACAGACGGTGCGTGCCGCGCTCCACTAGCCGCACTCTACGTAACGCGGCGCTCTCGCACTCGTGGCCCACGCCACTCAGCGCGCGGCGCTAACCGCCTGCAGGAGCCGCTGACCGCGCGCCGCTGGCGCCAGCGGCGCTCTCCGCCGCNTGACCACACAGAGGGGAGGGAGGAGATTGAGAGAGAGACCACTAACCACACACCTACTAACCACACACNCACCAACCACACCNACCACTAACCACACANACACCAACCACACCNACACACTAACCACACAACACCAACCACACACACACTAACCACACACACACCAACCACACACCACTAACCACACACCACCAACCACACACCACTAACCACACAACACTAACCACACACCACTAACCCAACACACTAACCACACACCACTAACCCAACACACTAACCACACACCACTAACCACACACCACCAACCACACACCACTAACCACACACCACTAACCACACACCACTAACCCAACACACTAACCACACACCACTAACCCTAACCACACACCACTAACCACACACCACTAACCACCACCACTAACCACACACCACTAACCACACACCACTAACCACCACACACTAACCACACACCACTAACCACACACCACTCCACACCTACCACTAACCACACACACACTAACCCAACAGCTACACACTAACCACACACACACTACCCACACCTACACACTACCCTACACCTACACACTAACCCAACACCNACACACTAACCCTACACCTACACACTAACCCAACACCTACACACTAACCCAACACCTACACACCAACCCTACACCTACACACTAACCCAACACCTACACACCAACCCTACACCTACACACTAACCCAACACCTACACACCAACCTACACCTACACNCTAACCCTACACCTACACACTAACCCCACCTACACACTAACCCAACACCTACACACTAACCTACACCTACACACCAACCCTACACCTACACACCAACCNTACACCTAACCCTACACCTACACACCAACCCTACACCTACAACCAACCTACACCTACACACTAACCCTACACCTACCACTACCTTACACCTACACACTAACCTTACACCTACACACCAATACACCTAACTACACACCTACACACCAACCCTACACCNACACACCAACCTACACCTACACACCCCTACACCTACACACCCCTACACCTACACACCAACCCTAACCTACACACCAACCCTACACCTACACACTAACCCTACACCTTACCCTACACCTACACACCAACCCTACACCTAACCCTACACCTAACCCTACACCTACACACCAACCCTACACCTACACCTAACCCTACACCTACACACTAACCCTACACCTACACACCAACCCTACACCTACCCTACACCTACACACCAACCCCTACACCCAACCCTACACCTACACACTAACCCTACACCTACACACTAACCCTCACCTAACCCTACCCTACACACTAACCCTACACCTACACACCAACCCTACACCTACACACTAACCCTACACCTACACACTAACCCTACACCTACCCTACCCTACACACTAACCCTTACCTACCCTACACCTACACACCAACCCTCTAACCCTACACCTACACACTAACCCTACCTTACCCTACACCTACACACTAACCCTCTACCTTACCCTACACCTACACACTCACCCTACACCTACCCTACACCTACACACTAACCCTCTACCTTATCCTACACCTAACACACTCACCCTAACCATTACAACTTCCCCCTCGACTTAACATCAACGTAAGCCGCTACACCTCACCCGAACCCTCCATCATCGTCATCACCACGATCCGCTCGCCTCCACTGTCGACACTCACCCCTACCCCGTAGCCCTCATCCTGGGCCCTTGAGCCCGAACCCCCTGTGCCTAAACCCTAACCCTGGTCTGAACTCCCAACCCCTAGCGCCGGGGGGGGTCTATCGGCCCGCGCGTGATGCAGTATTTAAAGCAATCATTCCAAAGAGTCGGAGCTGGGCGTGACCCCGGCTCCGGGCAGTAACCGCAGTCGATGCTGATTGTGCTGTTTTTATTTGTATTCTCGTGAAACTCCGCGTGGTAACGAAATGAACATTCGACGACGATGACGACGACGCAACCCGAAAGCGCTCGCTGGCGCCGTTCCGCTTGTGTTGTGCGTTGCGCTGATCTTCCTTGGCACCGTGCTTAGCCGACCGCGCTACATCGCAGGTGCGCGGGTAAGGAGGAGAAACTGAACAGAAAAAAGCGGTTCTTAACGAATGGGTTGTCAATCGTGATGAAATTAAAAGTGCATGGCTGTCAGTGGCTTCCTCGTATCGGAAGGACTCTGAGGCCCATCGAGAGACCCACGGAGATCCAGAGACTCGTATAGAACCACAGAGACCCACAGAGAGCCATCGAGACCCAGACCACATGCACGTATGTTGAACTTCTTTCGCACCGTACGTAGCCAACCGTGGCTCATCGGAGGTGAAAGACAACAAACTAGACACAAAAATCTGTCCTAAAGAAATGAGTTTGTCAATCTCGATGATGATGATCATTTTAAAGTGCCACAGCTCCCAGTGCCTTCCTCATATCGGTAAGGGGGAGAGCGTTCCAGACGGCCGCAGATGCAGCGCAGCCGCGTGCGGTGACCCTCGGCCTCGTGAAAAATGTGCGGCAGTCACCCCGCAGCAGTAGCGCTGGGGGCGCTATCGCCGTGCCGCGAGTGGTCTTAGTGATTCACTTATCACGTGAATGAAACTTGGACCGGTTTTGTGGCACGGCGTGTTCTATAACACGGTAGTAGCTGCGTTCCTGAGGAACATCGCGTTATGGGAAAATCTCGTTATCACAATGTATGGATTCGGGTAAAGCGCAGTCCGCGATAACGCGTGAGATGCGTACGCAGGCCGGACAAAGATTGGGCGCGTGGGGTAGCGTCTGGAAGTCATTCAGCAGCATCCCGCCCCGTGCGATCGCGTTGTACCCAATCCGCATCGGCGTTGTAACAAACAAAAAACGCGTTCCGAATTACGTTCCTCACCGCGTTGCCCCAATTCGCGTCGTCAGAGCAACAGGCGGCATCCCAGGAGAACCGGGGTTGTGTTGGACAACCCCGAGACACGCGCGGAGTACGAGGCGTCGGTCAACAAGCCGCGGTGGGGCTTGTGGGTCGTGACTTCCTGTCGAGCCAGCCGCCCCCCCCCCAACGCACCTGAGCGCTCGGGTTGCGCGACCGCACGGCGCTCTCGAAGTCTCGCGGCTCGCAATCGTCGCCACCCCCCCCCCCCCCGGCGCGCCCGGAGCGCTTTGCGAGGATGTTGGGAACCGAATTCGTTGAGACGATCGTAACGGCCCGTTGCTTGTCGCGTGCGCGGCGCGTGGCGTGACAGTCCGTCGCTGCGTCGATCGACGCTTGAAATGTAGCTCGCTGCGAGAAGCTGCTCGCAACCTGTTGCAGAGACGTCGGCGTGTAAGCGATTCGGTTGCGTGCCAACCAAGTTGCGTGCAACTGATTTGCCACTGCAGTCAACCGGTTGCGCAACCACATGCAACCGCTTGATTGTAACCAGGTTGATTGCAAGCGGTTGCGCGAGCTAATCAGTTGCACGCAACCAGGTTGCAACCGGTTGCGCGCAGTAGCAACCGAGTCGCAGGCGGCAGCCGTGGGACAGTTCAAGGTGCGGATGAACAACAAGTTGCGCTGGTGGGGTGCGCGAGTTGCACGCAACTCGGCGCGACCCCAAGTGTCGGGCGAGCGCTCTCCGGCTCGGGTGTGGAACTTGGATGTCATTGGCTGTGCCGGTGACGTCGTCGTCGTCGTAGTCGTCACGTGTCGCGTGTCGTCGTCGTTATTCGCGACGCAGTATTTCGGGGTGTCATGGGCGGTGGCCCCTTCCGCCATCTTGCCCGGTGATCATGTTGGTAAATGTCCGTTTTGTACCGAATTCGTTTGTTTTTTTAAATAAAGTGTTGGTTTTGTGGTTTGCTTGTTTAAAAAAAAAAATGTTTTATTACCAAGTCGCCGCCTGCGCCGTGCTTTTCGGACGTGGCCGTCAATGCGTCAGTCCGTCCGTCCAGCCAGCCAGCCAGCGAAACTTTTGATTTACGCAGGGTAACATGGCCGGGCTGGAGGGCCTTTGTGACGTCAGCGTGACGCACGAACCCGGCTCAATGCTGTGGGGGAGGGGGGTGCGGGTGACGTCATCACCGCGCACGTGTCTGCATGCCAGCCAGCCCTCCAGCCAGCAAAACACGACAGCGGTGCAAGGTAACGAGAAAGGTAAACAGATCACCCAAACACATGCCAACACAACTGAACCATTCCCATCCTACCAAGGCAAAGCCATCTGATGTATTAACCAATTAGTGAG
Organism: Lethenteron camtschaticum; assembly: GCA_018977245.1. Lineage (NCBI taxonomy): Eukaryota > Metazoa > Chordata > Hyperoartia > Petromyzontiformes > Petromyzontidae > Lethenteron > Lethenteron camtschaticum. The sequence goes on along the minus strand of MU249623.1, from coordinate 3,598,665 downwards.
GTGTCACGTAAAGAAGTAATATTTAAAAATACTTTTTTTTAAACACGCTTTAATTAAATGCACCGTACGAGTAATGGCAGAACTCCACGACTCCAGGAAGTGGCCCCGAAGCTTGCCACAACGTAAGGGGCCCGTGGTGATTTACAGCCAACGTCAGTTGAGCGTGGACAATTAGACCCAAGCCGAAACAGCATATAAAAAAGATTGTTTAAAAATTTTTTTTATTTTTTAACGCTATAATATAGTATTGTCATCAGTATGACATAAGTATACCAAGTTTGCAGTCGATAGCACATTGGAAGTGGGTTAAAATTGAGTTACAAGATTTGAGGATGTGACAACAAGACCGAGTGAGTTACATAGAAGCGTGTAATAACAAAATGTGCCAATTCGTGACGAGTACAGCACACACCGATTGTGTGTTGGAGAGTAAACCCACTACAACATTTACAAATCAAGTACCGTGACATGTACACGGTGCCTGTGCTAAACGTCACAGTGCATGTGCGGTGTCGTAGGTCTCTTCTTCCTTCTCCTCGAGGCTTGTGTGTGTGTGTGGGTGGCGTGTGTCGCGCGCACACTCAGTCCGAGACGAGGTTGTCAGTCGCGGGAGGCACCGTCCTCATTGTTGTTGAGTCCACGCCACCGACTCCGGCCCCCTCTCTCTCGCGACCACGCTGCCGCACGGCCCAGACACGACCCCGTCCGCGTTGCACCGACGGCGTCGACCGGGACAGTCAAGCGCTGTCTGGCCGCGCGATGATCGGGCGAAGGCGGCGAAGACGACGAGTCCACTCCCAGAACCGGCAGCCCAGAGCTCCCCGCTCTCCGTTGCTTTTATTCCCCTCGGCGCGGCTTGGCTCCGCCCCTGGTCACGCCTCCCGAACCCTCCAGAGGGTGATCCAGGGCCTCCCACGAGGTCTACTGTGACCCTTGCCCAGAGGTCGCAACCGGGTACCCGATACCCGTACCCTACCCGATACCCGGCTACCCGTACCCGGCCAGGTACGGGTAGCCGTTTGCGACCCTGGTGCGGCCGGGTACGGGTAGGCCGTGAGTCACTGGTGAGTAACTGTTTGTCACTCATTTCGGGTAGGGTACGGGTAGGGAACGGCTACCGTACCCAGCCGGGTATGGTACCCATTTGTGACCCTGGTGCGGCCGGGTACAGGTACGGGTAAGGAATCAAAACCCGTTTGCGACCTCTGCCCTTGCCCCAGTTCCTCCGCCCTGCCGGCACCCAGTGTCCACCTGCAGTTGCAGCTGCTGTACAACAGCGCTGTGTCACTACACGTACTGTAGTATGACGAGCAGAGTGTATTTGAGATTATCCTGAGGAATGTCTGGTGCCGTTCACATTAAAAGTGTTATCATCATACAACGCCCAATGCATTCGTCAGTAACAAGTATCTGGCTTTCAAAATAAATATATAATAGTCAACCTTTGATTCTAAATGTGGAGGAGAGAGAGACCTGGAGAAAAATCCACAACCACAGGGAGCGAGAGAGAGACACGCAAACTCCAAATATACAGCAGCAGCAGGCATCGTCAGGGTCGGGATCGTACCCACGAACTCCTGCATACCAGGTGAGGTAGTTAACATCTCATAGCCACCGTGATGATGATGAGAGAGAGATACACAAACTCCAAATATACAGCAGTAGCAGGCATCGTCAGGGTCGGGATCGTACCCACGACCTCCTGCATACCAGGTGAGGTAGTTAACATCTCATAGCCACCGTGATGATGATGAGAGAGAGACACGCAAACTCCAAATATACAGTAGCAGGCATCGTCAGGGTCGGGATCGTACCCACGACCTCCTGCATACCAGGTGAGGTCGTTAACATCTCCTAGCCACCATGATGATGAGAGAGAGAGATACGCAAACTCCAAATATACAGCAGCAGGCGTCAGGCGCTGAATCGAACCCACGACCTCCTGCACACCAGGCGAGGTAGTTAACATCTCGTCACCGTGACGCCCACAATGTAGTAGTATTGAGGTATTTTATCTTTACATTTTAGCGGTAGGGGCAGTTGTGGTGTTGGTAATGGTTATCGGAATCTTGATTTTGGCTTCTGCTGCAGGAGGAGGAATCCGATGAGCTATGAAGCTCTTTGTCAACAGAGATGTCCAGGATGGGGCGGGTTAGCAAGTTACAACAAGATATATCGAGTATTAGTCATGGTTATGCTAGTTACGGTAGTGGTGGTGGCGTTCGTGGTTACAGCAGCGGTTTCAATATGCATTGTGGTGGTATTTTGGTGGTTATGACCGTAGTGGTGGTGGCATCCGTGGTGGAGTTCTCTGTAATATTCCGCACGCGTGTCGCGCACTCATGAAAACAAACAGAAGCCACGTGCACTCGCATTTAATATTCAGCCCTGCGCCCCACACACAGAGAGACACAAAGACAAAGATCCCCGTGTAGCCTGTGACAGACTGTTGGGGCATGTGGCTGTCAGCGAGTAGCACCTGTGAAGGCCGGCACGGCACACGAGGGGGTGGGTGGCCAGCACCACGCCCGGCCGCCTTTGTCTTCCCAGCGACGATTCACCTGTGTTGGCCGTGAGCGGGAATCGAATCAGGGTCGCCAGGTTTATAGCGCAGCGCGATAACCGCTGCACTACCGCTCCCCCCCCCCCCACACTCCCCTACACACACACACACACTCCCCTACACACACACACTCCCCTACACACACTCCCCTACACACACACACACTCCCTACACACACTCCCCTACACACACACATACACCCCTACACACACACTCCCCTACACACACTCCCCTACACACACCACACACACACACTCTCCTACACACACTCCCTACACACACACTCCCCTACACACACACTCCCCTACACACACTCCCTACACACACTCCCCCCTCCACACACACACTCCCCTACACACACACACTCCCCTACACACAAACTCCCCCACACACACACACCCCTACACACACACACACACACACACACACACACTCACACTCCTACACACACACACTCCCCTACACACACACTCCCCCACACACTCACACACTCCCTACACACACTCCCCTACACACACACACTCCCCTACACACACACACACACCCCTACACACACACACACATACCC
>MU249623.1:3465534-3593034 GCA_018977245.1 Lethenteron camtschaticum | reverse complement strand
CACACACACACACATACACACATGTACACACACACGTACACACACAGACACACACATACACACACACACGTACACACACACACTACACACACACGTACACACACACGTACACACACACGTACACGCACACGTACACACACACACACACACACGTACACACACGCACACGTGTGTTTGTGTACGTGCGTGTGCATTATATTTTCATCGGTTGCGTAACGCTGTGTGGAAGCTACCTGGTCTGTCGGTCCGCACGAAGCTTCGGGTCTTCTCGGCCACGGTCATCCCTCCCTTATCTACGCTTGCGAAACGTTGACCCACCCCCTAATGAAGCATCTTCGCCGGTTAGAAACATTTATGCTGGCCCTGCCTACGATCCTTCCTGGGATTAACCAGCAGGCTGGATTGTGTGAGGAGCTCACAGATCCTTGAAAGATCTGGGCAAAGTCCCATCGGTGAGCTCCTCCGGCAGGCAAGGCTGCGTTGGCTGGGTCATGTAGCCCGCATGCCCAGCCACCGCATGCCTAAACAGCTTCTGTTCGGCCGGATCGAGGGGGCTAGACGGGCACGGCACGGGCTAGAGAAGAGATGGAGTGATGTGGTACAGGAGGACGTGGAGCTGAGTGGACTTGCCGATGACTGGTACCAGCGGTGTCAAGATCGGCCTCAGTGGAGGAGGCTCGTGAAGGACGCTACTGGCAGTTGGAGGCAGTCGCCCTCCAACAACAACGGAGGGCGGAGGAGCGACGCTCACAACAACGAGCGGGGCGCCGGGTGGCTAAAGCACAGCAAGTTGGCACAGTAGGGGGCACAGGTGGTGCATCAGCCACCTGCTGGATATGTCCCGTTACCTCCTGCACCTAGCCTGGCACAGTTGGGGGTACCGGTCCCCTAGGTCGACTCAGCCTCAAACGAGTACCTGGTGCGATGCGAAAATATCGCCACTATGGAGACAAAGGCGGCCGGNCGTGGTGCTGGCCACCCACCCCTCGTGTGCCGTGCCGGCCTTCAGAGGTACTGCTCGCTAACAGCACTTGCCCCGACAGTCTGTTGAGGCTGTATGGGGATCTTTGTTTTGTTTGTGTATGTTGTTGACCTTCTTCGCACCGTACGTAGCCAATCGGAGGTGCAGTGTTGAGTCTATGGGCAGTGTTNAGTCTATGGGCAGTGTTAGTTTATGGGAGTGTTAGTCTATGGGCAGTGTTAGTCTATGGACAGTGTTAGTCTATGGGCAGTGTTAGTCTATGGGCAGTGTTAGTCTATGCATCGGGTGAGTCTATGGTCTATATGTAAGTATGAGTCTCTATGTGAGTCTATGGGCTCTACAGTGAGTCTATGGGCTCTACAGTGAGTCTATGGGCTATGTGAGTCGATGGGCTCTGCGAGTCTATGGGCTCTACTGAGTCTATGGGCTATGTAAGTCTATGGGCCTCTACATGAGTCTATTGGCTCTATTAAGTCTATGGGTCTCTATGTGAGTCTATGGGTCTCTACATGAGTCGATGAGTCTCTACGTGAGTCTATGGGTCTTTATGTGAGTTTATGGTCTATATGTACGTATGAGTCTCTATATGAGTCTACGGGTCTCTATGCGAGTCTATGGGTCTCTACATGAGTCTATGGCTCTCTACGTGAGTCTATGGGTCTCTACATGAGACTATAGCTCTCTACGTGAGTCTATGGGTCTCTACGTGAGTCTATGGGTCTCTACATGAGTCTATGGCTCTCTACGTGAGTCTATGGGTCTCTACATGAGTCTATGGTATCTATGCAAGTCTATGGGTCTCTACGTGAGTCTACGGCTCGCTACGTGAGTCTATGGCTCTCTACGTGAGTCTGACTCTCTACGTGAGTCTATGGGTCTCTACATGAGTCTATGGGTCTCTACATGAGTCTATGGGTATCTACATGAGTCTATGGGTCTCTACGTGAGTCTGAGTCTGGGTCTCTACTTGAGTCTATGGGTCTCTACGTGAGTCTATGGCTCTCTACGTGAGTCTATGGGTCTCTACGTGAGTCTGAGTCTCTACGTGAGTCTACCAGCAAGCAGGTGAGACCACCATCGCTACTCGACTCGACCGCCCTCAACGCAGGCTGGCCCACACCGTGAGCCCAGGCTCTGAGCGTTTGCCTCTGGGTCTCTACCTCGGTCCATGGGGATCGTGATGAGTTTTCGGTTTTCCAGTCGCGGCTCTGGGCGCAACATGAGTCCAAGGGCCACCACGTAAGGCACCCTCGGAGGAGGTGCACGAGACGAGGGGTCGGCACGCCGCCCTTGGCTGTGTACGTTAGGCCCAGGGCGGACGTCGGCGGGGAGGGGGGAGGGGNCTCAGAGCAGAATCGTCATTTGTCCTCGACCGATGAGCTTAAATCGCACGGAATGTCCAACACGCGGTTTCCAGTAGAGGCGGTGGGTGGTGAGGAGTGNTGGAGCGTTGGTGGGACGCGAGGCGATGGGGGGGGGGGGAGCTGGTGATGGGTCTGCAGCTGCCCCGCGGCCTCCGGGTAAAAATAACACCCCTTTCCAACGCCAGCCGGCGCGGTGGCGGTGGTGGCGGTGGCGGTGGTGGTGGTGGTGGCGGTGGTGGCGGTGGTGGTGAGTTGGTGGTGGAGGCGGTAGTGGTGGCGGTGGTGCGGTGGTGGGTTGGTGGTGGTGGCGGTGGTGGTAGTGGTGGCAGTGGCGGCGGTGNTGGCGGCGGTGGTGGTGTGGCGGTGGTGGTGGCGGTGTGGCGGTGGTGGTGGAGTTGGTGGTGGTGGCGGTGGTGGTAGTGGTGGAGTGCGGGGTGGTGGCGGCGGTGGTGGTGGTGGCGGTGGTGGTGGTGGCGGTGGTGGCGGTGGTGGTGGAGTTGTGGTGGAGGCGGTAGTGGTGGCAGTGGCGGCGGTGGTGGCGGCGGTGGTGTGCGGCGGTGGTGGTGGCGGCGGTGGCGGTGGTGGTGGTGGAGGCAGTGGTGGCGGTGGTGGAGTTGGTGTGGTGGTGGCGGTGGTGGTAGTGGTGGCAGTGGCGGCGGTGGTGGCGGCGGTGGTGGAGTTGGCGGTGGCGGCGATGGTGGCGGCGGTGGTGGAGTTGGTGGTGGTGGTGGTGGTGCGGTGGTGGTATGGTGGCGGTGGTGGTGGTGGTGGTGGCGGTGGTTGAGTTGGTGGTAGTGGTGGTGGTGGCGGTGGTGGCGGTGGTGGTGGTGGCGCAGTGGCAACACTCGCTCCTCGAGCTCCCTGGGTTCCAATCCCGACACGTGGTTCGGTTCCTTCCCCCCCCCCNGTCCCAACAACGAATCGAAGCAAGCGACGTGAACCGTTTTTCATCAAACAGCCAATGTAGCGGGACCTCTTGTAGTGTAAAAGAACAAACCTCACCCTTCTCATCGTGTATATATGTGTGATACATAGATGATGTGGAGTGATTCGGAGTTTTGCCCTGCGTGGAATCCGCGAGTTTGCAGCTCCCAGAGCCGCCACCACAGCGGCGTGCTGCGATAATTCAACACAGAACTCACTTCCTGCAGCACACAGCCTCGACACCACCACCCCACCCACTCAGATCACCACCACCACCACCATCACCACCACCACCCCACCACCACCACCCCCCACCACCACCACTCACTCACCACCACCACCACCACCACCCCCACCACCACCCACCACCACCCACCACCCCCACCACCACCACCACCACCCCCACACCACCACCCCCCCCACCACCACCACCATCACCTCCCACCACCACCCCACCACCACCACCACCACCCCCCACNACCACCACNACCCCTCACCACCACCACCACCACCACCCNCACACCACCACCACCACCATCACCCCCACCACCATCACTCACTCACCACCCCCCCCACACCACCACCACCCACCACCACCCACCACCCACCACCACCCACCACCACTCCACCACCACCAGGAACCACGCGAATTCGCGTGGTCCCTGATGGCCGATTGATGAACTATCCCTACCCCGAGCTGACACGTGTGACGAGGGGGGGGGGCAGGCCATGGGGCAGCTCCAACACGGCCGCTGTGACCCCTCTCTCCACGACCACCCGCCGCCAGCCCTCCACTCTTCACGGTGTAACGTTAACCTGCACCTCCTCGCCCTCCGCATTTCATCAATTCATGAATTGATCGACGCATTCGGCGTTTGCATCTGAGATGACCCTCAGTCGAGCACCGTCGCCGTTCCGTTATCCGAGATGCGTTCGTCCAGGGCTCCGTTAGGCGGTGGCAGCAGCCCGTGCCCTCAGGGCAAGACCCTGTGCCCTCAGGGCAAGACCCGTGCCCTCAGGGCAAGACCCGTGCCGTCAGGGCAGGCCCCGTGCCCTCAGGGCAGGCCCCGTGCCCTCAGGGCAGGCCCCGTGCCTCAAGGCAGGCCCCGTGCCCTCAGGGCAAGACCCGTGCCTCAAGGCAGACTTCGTCCCCTCAGGGCAGGCCCCGTGCCCTCAGGGCAAGACCCGTGCCCTCAGGGCAAGACCCGTGCCCTCAGGCAAGCCCCGTGCCCTCAGGGCGGGCGTTCTGGGAGCGCTTTTGGCTGCGCAACCGCCCGCCCAGATGTGGACAGAGCAGGCGATTTGAGTTGCACGACGTCGACGGCGGTGCGGGTGAGCGGCTGATCGCTCAAGGTGTGGTCACTGCTTAATGTCTCCCCCCACCGTCCCCTCCCCACCGTCTCCTCCCCACCCTCCCCACCGTCCCCTCCCCACCGTCTCCTCCCCACCGTCTCCTCCCACCCTCCCCACCGTCCCNACCGTCTCCTCCCCACCCTCCCCACCGTCCCCACCGTCTCCTCCGTCTCCCCCCNACCGTCTCCCCCCACCGTCTCCTCCCCACCGTCTCCCCCACCGTCTCCTCCCCACCTCCTCCCCCCACCGTCTCCTCCCACCGTCTCCCCCCACCGTCTCCTCCCCACCTCCTCCCCCCACCGTCTCCCCCCACCGTCTCCTCCCCACCTCCTCCCCCCACCGTCTCCTCCCCACCGTCTCCTCCCCACCGTCTCCTCCCCACCTCCTCCCCCCACCGTACCGTCTCCTCCCACCTCCTCCCCACCGTCTCCCCCCACCGTCTCCTCCCCACCGTCTCCTCCCCACCGTCTCCCCCCACCGTCTCCTCCCCACCGTCTCCCCCCACCTCCTCCCCCCAACCTCCTCCCCCCACCGTCTCCTCCCCACCGTCTCCTCCCCACCCTCCCCCCACCGTCTCCTCCCCACCGCTCCCCCACCGTCTCCTCCCCACCGTCTCCTCCCCACCGTCTCCTCCCCACCTCCTCCCCCCACCGTCTCCTCCCCACCGTCTCCTCCCCACCGTCTCCTCCCCACCGTCTCCTCCCACCGTTTCCTCCCCACCCTCCCCACCGTCTCTGCCCGGCACGCTCGCTGCGCCGTCGTGACGCCAGCCTCTACCTGCAGCTCAAGAGTCTGGGGGACGACTCGGGGAGATGGGACTCGGTGGGCCGGCACAGGCGCTGGATCGGTAACTCCCCCCCCCCCCTTACCTGACCTCAGGGTGGCGCCAGTTTGTTTGTTTTTCCACTGCAGGAGCTGAGCCGTGCCGGCTACTACGCGCGCGTGGCAAACACGCGTTAGCCCCCGCCCCTGGCCCTGCTTGGCCCCGGAGCCCGGATTCTGAGCTTCCCGTGAGGTCCAGGGTCTTTGATGTGAGAAAGTGTTTTGTCAATCGTCTGTAACCCCCCCCCCCCCACCTCTCCTCCCCTGTCTGTGCCCCTGCCCCACTCGCCAACGAAGACGGCGAGAGGAAGCCATGTTCGAGCAACTAGGCGAGGAGAGGCCTGGGCGCGTCACGCAGGCCCGCCGGGTTGCCGGGGGAGCCGAGAGGCGGAGCAGCCGGAGGAGGCCGAGCTCCGGTGGGGCTCCCCCCCCTAACCCCCTCGCCCCCCCCCACCCCCCNCCCACCAACGCCCCCGCGCCGTGTCGCTACGTTTGAGGGGGCTCCGCTGTGCACGCTCGGGGAATGCAGCAGAGGTTGTGGCTTTAGCTGGGATAGCTGAGAGAGCTGGGTTATGTAGAATAGCTGCGTTAGGTAGGGTAGGGGTTAGGTAGGTAGGGGTTAGGTAGGGTAGCGGTTAGGTAGGGTAGGGGTTAGGTAGGGTAGGGGGGTAGCCGGTTAGGTAGGTAGGGTAGGTAGGGTAGGTAGGTAGGAGGGTTAGGTAGGGTAGGGTTAGGTAGGGTAGGGGTTAGGTAGGGTAGGGGGGTTAGGTAGGGTAGGGGGGTTAGGTAGGGTAGGGGGTTAGGTAGGGTAGGGGGGTTAGGTAGGTAGGTGGGTTAGGTAGGGTAGGGGTTAGGTAGGGTAGGGTTAGGTAGGGTAGGGGTTAGGTAGGGTAGGGGTTAGGTAGGGTAGGTGGGTTAGGTAGGGTAGGGTTAGGTAGGGTAGCCGGGTTAGGTAGGGTAGCTGGGTTAGGTAGGGTAGCCGGGTTAGGTAGGGTAGCCGGGTTAGGTAGGGTAGCCGGGTTAGGTAGGGTAGCCGGGTTAGGTAGGGTAGCCGGGTTAGGTAGGGTAGCCGGGTTAGGTAGGGTAGCCGGTTAGGTAGGGTAGCCGGGTTAGGTAGGGTAGCCGGGTTAGGTAGGGTAGCCGGGTTAGGTAGGGTAGCCGGGTAGGTAGGGTAGCGGGTAGGTAGGGTAGCCGGGTTAGGTAGGGTAGCCGGGTTAGGTAGGGTAGCCGGGTTAGGTAGGGTAGCCGGGTTAGGTAGGGTAGCCGGGTAGGTAGGGTAGCCGGGTAGGTAGGGTAGGGGGGTTAGGTAGGGTAGCCGGGTTAGGTAGGGTAGCCGGGTTAGGTAGGGTAGCCGGGTTAGGTAGGGTAGCCGGTTAGGTAGGGTAGCCGGGTTAGGTAGGGTAGCCGGGTTAGGTAGGGTAGCCGGGTTAGGTAGGGTAGCCGGGTTAGGTAGGGTAGCCGGGTAGGTAGGGTAGCCGGGTTAGGTAGGGTAGCCGGGTTAGGTAGGGTAGCCGGGTTAGGTAGGGTAGCCGGGTTAGGTAGGGTAGCCGGGTTAGGTAGGGTAGCCGGGTTAGATGGGACAGCGTGTTGAGCAATCATTGGGCACGTGTAGTGTGCAACTCCCATGACCCGCACGGCTCAGGGAGGCCATCATCCAGCAGTGGACTGACTAAAGTCGGGCTAGTTTCTGGACTCAAATTGGTCCACTCGTTCCCCGCCTACAGCGTGCGCGAGTGAGTGCGTGTTGCCCCGGGCCTCCCTTAGGTCGACTCGACCTTAAATCAATAACCGGTGCGGAGTGTAAACATCCCCACTGGGGAGACAAAGACGGCCGGGGCGTGGCGCTGTCCAACCCGCCCCGTCGTGCGCCGTGCCGGCCTTCATCGGTGGCTGCCACTCGCTAGCAGCCACTTGCCCAAGCTACACGGGGGATCTTTGTCTTTGTACGCGTGAGTGTGCACGAGGAACCGTGGCGTAGGGTTAGCGCACTGCACCTCAAAGAACCGGGACCCGAGTTGAGTTCCGCTCGCGACCAGTAACAGCGGCGACTTTGTGAACCCGGCAGGTTTCTCCGAGTGGAGCGGAGGACCCGATCGCCGCGTCGGCTCCGAATCCGACGAATCAGAGGCAGCGACGAGCAGGTCACGACCCCGGGCAGCTGGGATCACAGCGATCCTGGTGAGTGAGCTGAGAGAGAGACTTTTGGCCACGTCCATCGCCACAGCGCGCGTGTTTTTATTGTGTTTGATGTGTAGTTGTTGCTGCTGACTTTGTATTGCGTGTCGAAATCGCCTCCAGTGCTGTTGCTGCTGGCGGCAATAAAAATAGTTTAAAAGTAAAAAAAGAGAGAACGAGAGAGAGTGTTAGTCTATGGGCAGTGTTGAGTCTATGGGCAGTGTTGAGTCTATGGGCAGTGTTGAGTCTATGGGCAGTGTTGAGTCTATGGGCAGTGTTGAGTCTATGGGCAGTGTTGAGTCTATGGCAGTGTTGAGTCTATGGCAGTGCTGAGTCTATGGGTAGTGTTGAGTCTATGGGCAGTGTTGAGTCTATGGGTAGTGTTGAGTCTATGGGTAGTGTTGAGTCTATGGGCAGTGTTGAGTCTATGGGCAGTGTTGAGTCTATGGGTAGTGTTGAGTCTATGGGTAGTGTTGAGTCTATGGGCAGTGTTGAGTCTATGGGCAGTGTTGAGTCTATGGGCAGTGTTGAGTCTATGGGTAGTGTTAGTCTATGGGCAGTGTTAGTCTATGGGCAGTGTTGAGTCTATGGAGTGTTGAGTCTGGGCAGTGTTAGTCTATGGCAGTGTTGAGTCTATGGCAGTGTTGAGTCTATGGGCAGTGTTGAGTCTATGGGCAGTGTTGAGTCTATGGGCAGTGTTGAGTCTATGGTAGTGTTGAGTCTATGNCAGTGTTGAGTCTATGGGCAGTAGTGTTGAGTCTATGGGCAGTGTTGAGTCTATGGGTAGTGTTGAGTCTATGGGTAGTGTTGAGTCTATGGCAGTGTTGAGTCTATGGCAGTGTTGAGTCTATGGGTAGTGTTGAGTCTATGGAGTGTTGAGTCTATGGGCAGTGTTGAGTCTATGGGCAGTGTTGAGTCTATGGGTAGTGTTGAGTCTATGGGAGTGTTGAGTCTATGGGCAGTGTTGAGTCTATGGGATGTTGAGTCTATGGTAGTGTTAGTCTATGGGCAGTGTTAGTCTATGGCAGTGTTGAGTCTATGGGCAGTGTTGAGTCTATGGGCAGTGTTGAGTCTATGGGCAGTGTTGAGTCTATGGGTAGTGTTGAGTCTATGTGCAGTGTTGAGTCTATGGGCAGTGTTGAGTCTATGGGCAGTTTGAGTCTATGGCAGTGTTGAGTCTATGGGCAGTGTTGAGTCTATGGGCAGTGTTGAGTCTATGGGCAGTGTTGAGTCTATGGCAGTGTTGAGTCTATGGGCAGTGTTGAGTCTATGGGCAGTGTTGAGTCTATGGGCAGTGTTAGTCTATGGCAGTGTTGAGTCTATGGGCAGTGTTGAGTCTATGGGTAGTGTTGAGTCTATGGGCAGTGTTGAGTCTATGGGCAGTGTTGAGTCTATGGGCAGTGTGGTCTATGGCAGTTGAGTCTATGGGCAGTGTTGAGTCTATGGGCAGTGTTGAGTCTATGGCAGTGTTGAGTCTATGGGCAGTGTTGATCTATGGGCAGTGTTGAGTCTATGGGCAGTGTTGAGTCTATGGGCAGTGTGTCTTGGGCAGTGGAGTCTATGGGTAGTGTTGAGTCTATGGGCAGTGTTGAGTCTATGGGTAGTGTTGAGTCTATGGGTAGTGTTGAGTCTATGGGCAGTGTTGAGTCTATGGGCAGTGTTGAGTCTATGGTAGTGTTGAGTCTATGGGTAGTGTTGAGTCTATGGGCAGTGTTGAGTCTATGGGCAGTGTTGAGTCTATGGGCAGTGTTGAGTCTATGGTAGTGTTGAGTCTATGGGCAGTGTTAGTCTATGGGCAGTGTTGAGTCTATGGGCAGTGTTGAGTCTATGGGCAGTGTTGAGTCTATGGGCAGTGTTGAGTCTATGGGCAGTGTTGAGTCTATGGGTAGTGTTGAGTCTATGTGCAGTGTTGAGTCTATGGGCAGTGTTGAGTCTATGGGCAGTGTTGAGTCTATGGGCAGTGTTGAGTCTATGGGCAGTGTTGAGTCTATGGGCAGTGTGAGTCTATGGGCAGTGTTGAGTCTATGGGCAGTGTTGAGTCTATGGGCAGTGGGTTATGGGCAGGTTAGTCTATGGGCAGTGTTAGTCATGGGTAGTGTTGAGTCTATGGGTAGTGTTGAGTCTATGGGAGTGTTGAGTCTATGGGCAGTGTTGATTCTATGGGCAGTGTTGAGTCTATGGGCAGTGTTGAATCTATGGGCAGTGTTGAGTCTATGGCAGTGTTAGTCTATGGGCAGTGTTGAGTCTATGGGCAGTGTTGAGTCTATGGGCAGTGTTGAGTCTATGGGCAGTGTTGAGTCTATGGGCAGTGTTGAGTCTATGGCAGTGTTGAGTCTATGGGTAGTGCTGGTCTATGGGCAGTGTTGAGTCTATGGGCAGTGTTAGTCTATGGGCAGTGTGAGTCTATGGTAGTGTTGAGTCTATGGGTAGTGTTGAGTCTATGGGCAGTGTTGAGTCTATGGGCAGTGTTGATTCTATGGGCAGTGTTGAGTCTATGGGCAGTGTTGATCTATGGGCAGTGTTGAGTCTATGGGCAGTGTTGAGTCTATGGGCAGTGTTGATCTATGGGCAGTGTTGAGTCTATGGGCAGTGTTGAGTCTATGGGCAGTGTTGAGTCTATGGGCAGTGTTGAGTCTATGGGCAGTGTTGAGTCTATGGGCAGTGTTGAGTCTATGGGCAGTGTGTATGTTGAACTTCTTTCGCACCGTACGTAGCCAACCGCGCTAAACGGAGGTGCGGGGAGAAGGAACAACAAAACTAAACACAACGCAGTTTAAAATAAATTGGTGTTCAATCGAGATGATTTAAAAGTGCATAGCTCCAGTGTCTTCCTAATAATGAGGTTTCATGGGGGGGGGGNTCTTTGCGCGGTTGTTGGTGACCGTCACCTCCCTTAACCCCCTTTCCCACCGGGCCCCCCCCCNTCCGTAGCATCCCCGGTGAGCCCCGGCACTCGCCGCTTTGCTCGGGACGTGCCCAGCCTGGACGGCTCGGGCTGTACCGCTACCGAGCGCGCTGCACGCCGTGGCCATCCAGAGCCCCGCGCTGCTGCTGCTCCGTGACGGCGACGCCCCCCCGGCGATTCACCGAATCCGCGAACCCGGAGGAGCCGGTGCACTTGACACGTCCGGCACGCCCCCAACACCTCGCGCATCTACCGATTCCGGCGCGGCCGGAGCTCTCCGCACATCCGGCGCGTCTGGGGGATCGGCACGTCCGGCAAATCCGGTCGGTCTGGCATGACGTCCGGCATATCGAGCCGATCGAGCACGTCCGGTGAAGCCGGCACATCATCCGGCACATCATCCGGCACATCATCCGGCGGAGCGTGCACGACTGGAGAATCCGCCGCCCCTGCCGCAACTTCCACCGACGGAGAAGCCGCGCCGCGCTCCGCGCCGTTTGCCGAGCGTCTCCCGTCGGCCGGCAAGCCGGACGATTACATCGCCCGCCTCCTGGAGAGGAGGAAGTGGCGACAAGCGGCGGTGGCGGCGGTGAAGGCCCCGGCGCTCGCCTCGTCGAAGGCCGCCGCCGCCGCCTCGTTCTCCTCCTCGCTGTCCTCGTCCTCGTCGTCGTCCGGCAGGGGCTCCTCCGTGCCGTCGCTCCCGGCCGCGGCGAACGCCGCCGCCGGAGAAGATTCCGAGACGAGCGTGAGGTTGTCGCTGCGCTCCCCCCTCTTCCCCTCCTCCTCCCCCTCCTCTCCTCCTGCCTCATGTCCTCCCGACCGCATCGCGTTGCCGTCGTCGTCATCGTCGTCCAGTTCGAAAGCTTCCGTCCCCCCTCCGCCACCGGCAGCACCGCCGCCGCTGCCGCTGCCGTCGCCGCCGCCGTCGCCATCGCCGCCGGGTCGGCGCGCGACGCGGCTGGTGGCGAGCGTGCCGCCGATGAAGCACGGCATCGTGCGCGGCGTCTCGCAGTTCCTCACCGGCGGGCGCCTGCACGCGGGCAAGCGCGCGGCGAACAAGCAGCAGCCGCAGCCGCAACAACAGCGGCAACCGCGCCGCCGCCGCCGCCGTCGAAGGCCGCCGTGCGCCGCTGCAAGTCGGCGTCGCTCGACCGCGTCGCCGAGTGGCGGCCGCCGCCGCCCATCGAGTCGGCGCCGTTCAAACGCGCCACCACGTTCGGGGCGCCGGGCCGGAACAGGGCGACGGCGGCGGCGGCGGTTTTGGCGGCGGCACGGGGCGTCCGCTCGTCTCCACGTCCTCCCGCTCCATCTGGGACTTCTTTGCCGCCGAGAGGGGGAAGATGGCGGCGGCGGCGGCGGCGAGTGCGCGGACTACGCGGCGCCGCTGTCCGTGCGCCGCCTGTGCCGGGCCGGCGACGCCGGCGGGACTGGGCGCCGCTCGTGGGCGGAAGCTGCGGCAGCTGCTGCTGCTGCTGCGAGGAAGTGACGAGCTGCGGCTGCCGGGGTCCTGCGACGGCGACAACGACGACGACGATGACGATGGCGGCGGTGACGACGATGGTGGTGGTGGTGGCTTCGCCTCGGCCGACCGCTGTTACCCAGCGCCGCTGGTTTCCACGACAACCGCTTCGGCAGCGAAGGACCCCTGCAAGGAATGCCGGTTTCCGCGGCGACGGCTTTTGTTTTAACGATGGCGGCGGCGGAAACGGTTTCCGCGGCAACAGTTTCCACGGCAACGGTTTCCGCGGCGACGGTTTCCACACCGACGGTTTCCACGCCGACGGTTTCCACGCCGACGGTTTCCCCGCAGCGGTTTCCAGGGCACAGTTTCCACGGCGTCGCCAAGCTCCCCCCGGCAGCAACGGTCTCCGCGGCAACCCGATGCACGCGGGTAGCGCCGGTTGCCTCAGGGACGGTTTCCTCGGAGACGGTTACCGTGGCGACGCCTGGCGCCGCGGCGACGCGAGGCCGCAGCAAGGCAAGGCGAGCACGGGGTTCGGACCGGGCTGGGGGCGGCCGGGCGCCGGAGTGGCGGGCCGCAGGCGGCGGTGGCTGGTGGGGGGCCGGCCCGGTGGCCTGGGGTCGCGGGGGCCGGTTCAATGGGCCGGGGCCCCAGGTGAGCGTGGCCCACGTGGTGCCCGTGGGGCCGGCAGGGCTGGATGGGCCCGCCGCGCGCAGGAGGGCGCTGCTGCGGTGCCACTCGGTGGAGCCGGCGCTCACCACCACCGTCTGAAGCGGACACCATTGCTCCCCGCATCTCCCGGCGTGTCTCCCGGCGTGTCTCCCGGCGTGTCTCCCGGCATGTCTCACTGCGTGTCTCCCGGCGTGTCTCCCGGCGTGTCTCCCGGCGTGTCTCCCGGCGTGTCTCCCGGCGTGTCTCCCTGCGAGTCTTCCGGCACGGTCTTTGAATCTTAATGGGTGTCCCTGGGTGTCCCTGGGTGTCACTGGGTGTCTCTGGGTGTCAGTGTGTGTCTGTGTGTGTCCCTGGGTGTCCCTGGGTGTCCCTGTGTATCCCTGGATGTCCCTGAGTTCTCCAAACTCGCTGGGTGTCCCTGAGCATCTCTGGGGTTGTCTCGAGGTGTCTTCAAAGTTTGGGGTGTCTCTGGTCTCCAGTTTTCTCGAATCACCAATCTTCCTAAGTGTCCCTGACGGTCTCTGGGGAGTCTTGAGTATCTCCAAGTCTCCCTGCGTCTCCCCCTCTCTCTCTCGAGGTGTCCAAGGCTTTCTCCAGACGTCTTGGACGTGTCTCTCGATGTCTTCAATCATCCGGTGGCTGTACACCCAAGGTGTCTGTGTGTTTTAGACCTCCTTGAATGTCGGGTGTCCCGGAGTTTTAGTTTATTTGAGTTGTTACACGGACGATGACGCTGATGACGACAACGATGATGACGATGATGATGATGACGATGATGATGACGATGATGATGACGATGATGATGACGATGACGATGACGACGACGATGACGATGATGATGACGATGATAATGACGATGATGATGACGATGATGATGATCTCACCGTGTAGCCGCATTTGCCGGTTATTTCACAAAAGGGAGATCCGTGGTTCATGCACGAGCACAGCAACAACAACAATAACAACAAACATATCCGAGACACCGTGATGATGATGAGAGGGAGACCCGCAAACTCCAAATATACAGCAGCAGGCGTCAGGGTCGGGATCGAATCCACGACCTCCTGTACACCAGGCGAGGTAGTCAACATCTCCTAGCCACCGTGATGATGATGAGAGAGAAACACGCAAACTCCAAATATACAGCAGCAGGCATCGTCAGGGTCGGGATCGAACCACGACCTCCTGTACACCAGGCGAGGTAGTCAACATCTCCTAGCCACCGTGATGATGATGATGAGAGNCACGCAAACTCCAAATATACAGCAGCAGGCGTCAGGTCGGGATCTAACCACGACCTCCTGCGTACCAGGCGAGGTAGTCAACATCTCCTGGCCACCGCGGCGTTTGGCGCCAGGCGCACCGTCACTTTTTAAATCCCCGCGGTGAGAACGGTCGACGCAAACCCGCGAGACAGCTTCACCTCCCTTCTCCAGTGGACACAACCGAGCCGTTCCGGCGTTGATTTTTTTTCCACTTCTGAAGCCGAGCCGAGCCCTGCCCACTGACGTCACGCGCGATGGGCGTGGCCAACTGACGTCACGCGCGATGGGCGTGCCAACGGACGAACGCGTCGTTCTGGCCACGCCCCCTGGCCCTGCTTGGCCCCTCCCCGGCCTGCAGACGGGGTTTCCCTTCCGGCTCGGCACGGCGAGCAGCCGGTAGGAGGGGGGAATAAAACCTTCCCCGTGCGTACGTAGCGTGTGTATGTACGCACGTGCGTTGAACTTCTTTCGCACCGTACGTAACCAAACCGCGCCAATCGGTCAGTATCTCATGCGCACCCCCCCTCCACCGCCAACCCGTGCCCCCCCCCCCCCCGCAAGGCAACTTACTACCCTCGCGTCGCGACGGATCTTACTGGATGTCCCCAAGTGTCTCTGCGTGTGCCTGGGTGTCGTGGTGGAGGGGGGGCTAACCGGCGCTGTTGAGCGCACGAGCCGACCACGTGGTCGGGGTGACCGGTGAGGTCTGCGGATGACTCCTGTGACGCGTTACGGGGGGGAAGATGACCTCTGACATGGGAAGGGGCGGCAGTGGAAGGGGGGGGGTAAAAGATCAGGGTTCAAATAAGCCTGTTTTAAAGAATTATTTCTAAAGTAATAATGTTCAATAATAATATGAAATAATACTTTAAATAATGATTAGAAATTATTATAATTTTAAATAAGAATTTGCGATAATTTTAAATAACAGTTATTTCAATAATCACTTTAAACAATAAATCGATAAATAATAATTGTTAATCATAATAATTTTAAATAACGTTTTTCAATAATAATTGTAAACAATAAATTAATAAATAACGATTGTTAATCCTAACAATTTTAATAACGTTTTTCAACAATAATTTCAACAATAAATCAATAAATAATAATTGTTAATCTTCATAATTTTAATGACGTTTTTCAACAATCATTTTCAACCCCTTCGTCAAAATATCGCGATCCGCGTCTTCGCCCGCCGCTCCGCCATCGTCATCGTCTCCGTCATCACCATCACCATCGTCTCCGTCATCGTCATTGTCTCCGTCATCACCATCGCCATCACCATCGTCTCCGTCATCGTCATCGGCTCTCGCCAGGGAGCTGCTGCTGATGTCGATACGCCTGGGCCCTCCTCCCACACGTGCCCCTCCACTCCTGCCTCCTGAGAGAGAGAGAGACACGTGCTGTGTGCACTTCTTTCGCGCCGTACGTAGCCCTCTATGGGTCTCTGTGTGATGAGTCTATGGTCTCTGTGTAAGTATGTGGTCTCTGTGTGAGTGAGTCTATGGGTCTCTGTGTGAGTCTATGGGTCTCTGTGTGAGGATTCTATGGGTCTCTGTGCGATGAGTCTATGGGTTTCTGTGTAAGTATGTGGGTCTCTGTGTGGTGAGTCTAGGTCTCTGTGTGATAAGTCTATGGGTCTCTGTGTGAGTCTATGGATATCTGTGCGATGAGTCTGTGGGTCTCTGTGTGGTGAGTATGTGGTCTCTGTGTGTGAGTCTATGGGTCTCTGTGTGATGAGTCTGTGGGTCTCTGTGTGAGTCTATGGTCTCTGTGTGGTGAGTCTATGGGTTTCTGTGTGGTGAGTTTATGGGTCTCTGTGTGGCATGAGTCTATGGGTCTGTGATGAGTCTGTGGGTCTCTGTGTGTGAGTCTATGGTCTGTGTGGTGAGTCTATGGGTCTCTCTGTGAGTCTATGGGTCTCTGTGTGGTGAGTCTATGGGTTTCTGTGTGGTGAGTTTATAGGTCTCTGTGTGATGAGTCAATGGGTCTCTGTGTGAGGAGTCTATGGGTCTCTGTGCGATGAGTCTATGGGTCTCTGTGTGAGTCTATGGGTCTCTGTGTGTTGAGTCTATGGGTCTCTGTGTGATGAGTCAATGGGTCTCTGTGTGAAGTCTATGGTCTCTGTGCGATGAGTCTATGGGTCTCTGTGTGATGAGTCTGTGGGTCTCTGTGTGAGTCTATGGGTCTCTGTGTGAGGAGTCTATGGGTCTCTGTGTGATGAGTCTGTGGGTCTCTGTGTGGTGAGTTTATGGGTCTTTGTGTGATGAGTCTATGGGTCTCTGTGTGAGGAGTCAATGGTCTCTGTGTGAGTCTATGGGTCTCTGTGCGATGAGTCTATGGGTCTCTGTGTGAGTCTATGGGTCTCTGTGTGGTGAGTCTATGGGTCTCTGTGTGATGAGTCAATGGGTCTCTGTGTGAGGAGTCTATGGGTCTCTGTGCGATGAGTCTATGGGTCTCTGTGTGAGTCTATGGGTCTCTGTGTGGTGAGTTTATAGGTCTCTGTGTGAGGATTCTATGGGTCTCTGTGTGATGAGTCTGTGGTCTCTGTGTGGTGAGTTTATGGGTCTTTGTGTGATGAGTCTATGGGTCTCTGTGTGGTGAGTCTGGGTCTCTGTGCGATGAGTCTATGGGTCTCTGTGCGATGAGTCTATGGGTCTCTGTGCGATGAGTCTATGGGTCTCTGTGCGAGTCTATGGGTCTCTGTGCGATGAGTCTATGGGTCTCTGTGTGATGAGTCTATGGGTCTCTGTGCGATGAGTCTATGGGTCTCTGTGCGATGAGTCTATGGGTCTCTGTGCGATGAGTCTATGGGTCTCTGTGCGATGAGTCTATGGGTCTCTGTGTGAGGAGTCTTTGGCTATCCATGTATGTAAGTTGAACTTCTTTCACACCGTACGTAGCCAAACGTGGTATCTGAGGTGCCGGGGGGGAGGGGGGAAGACTACGAACTAGACGCAAGCAACAGTTCTAAAGTAACGAGTTTGTCAATCTCGATGACGACGAGACGACGACGATGATGATTTAAGAATTGAAAGCTCCCAATCGCAGGGAAGAACGTCCAGACGGCTGCGGTGACCGCCGCATTTGTTCGATGTCGGCGTGCCGACGTGCCGTTTGTGCGCTTTGACTAAGGTCTGTAGCCCGAAACGTCGCTGTAATATATATTTTTTTGTCCTTTTAATGCCACACACACACGCACGCAGTTGTTCTTGACGGATGTACGAGGCCATTGTCATCGCTGTGCTTTTGAACCACTGCCAACGCAGCGGCGGCAGCAGCAATCGCCAAAATAATTATCGTCAGTTTTTTGTGTTTTTTTTTAAAGATGGGTCACGGTAAATTAACAATGTGGAGAGTTGTAAGAGGGGAAAAAGAGCCTTAATGATGATTGTTGTTGTTGAAAGTAGAGAGAGGGTGGTGTGGGCTGCTTTGTCCTCTCTTGATATGGAGGCGTCGTGTGGAAGGCAGCAGGGAGTGGATGGGGTGATGAGGGCAGCAGGGAGTTGATGGGGCTGTCAGGGCAGCAGGGAGATGGTGGAGTAATGAGGGCAGCAGAGAGATGGTGGAGTGATGAGGGCAGCAGGGAGTGAATGGGGCTGTCAGGG
This sequence comes from Lethenteron camtschaticum, assembly GCA_018977245.1. Taxonomy (NCBI): domain Eukaryota; kingdom Metazoa; phylum Chordata; class Hyperoartia; order Petromyzontiformes; family Petromyzontidae; genus Lethenteron; species Lethenteron camtschaticum. The sequence continues at coordinate 3,575,499 of MU249623.1, read as the reverse complement.
CAGCAGGAGATGGTGGAGTGATGAGGGCAGCAGGGAGATGGTGGAGTGATGAGGGCAGCAGGGAGATGGTGGAGTGATGAGGGCAGCAGGGAGTGGATGGGGCTGTCAGGGCAGCAGGAAGATGGTGGAGTGATGAGGGCAGCAGGGAGATGCTGGGGCTGTCAGGGCAGCAGGAGATGGTGGAGTGATGAGGGCAGCAGGGAGTGGTGGAGTGATGAGGGCAGCAGGGAGATGGTGGAGTGATGAGGGCAGCTGGAGTTGATGGGCTGTCAGGGCAGCAGGAGATGGTGGAGTGATGAGGGCAGCAGGGAGTGGTGGAGTGATGAGGGCAGCAGGAGATGATGGGGCTGTCAGGGCAGCAGGGAGATGGTGGAGTGATGAGGGCAGCAGGGAGATGGTGGAGTGATGAGGGCAGCAGGAAGATGATGGGGCTGTCAGGGCAGCAGGGAGATGGTGGGGTGATGAGGGCAGCAGGGAGTGGATGGGGCTGACAGGGCAGCAGGAAGATGGTGGAGTGATGAGGGCAGCAGGAGTGGATGGGGCTGTCAGGGCAGCAGGGAGATGGTGGAGTGATGAGGCAGCAGGGAGATGGAGTGATGAGGGCAGCAGGGAGATGGTGGAGTGATGAGGGCAGCAGGAGATGGTGGAGTGTGAGGGCAGCAGGGAGATGCTGGGGCTGTCAGGGCAGCAGGGAGATGGTGAAGTGATGAGGGCAGCAGGGAGTTGATGGGTCTGTCAGGGCAGCAGGAGATGATGAGGTGTTAGGGCAGCAGGGAGATGATGGGGTGATGAGGGCAGCAGGGAGTGGATGGGGCTGTCAGGGCAGCAGGGAGATGGTGGAGTGATGAGGGCAGCAGGGAGATGCTGGGGCTGTCAGGGCAGCAGGGAGATGGTGGAGTGATGAGGGCAGCAGGAAGATGGTGGAGTGATGAGGGCAGCAGGGAGTTGATGGGGCTGTCAGGGCAGCAGGAGATGGTGGAGTGATGAGGGCAGCAGGGAGATGGTGGAGTGTGAGGGCAGCAGGGAGATGGTGGAGTGATGAGGGCAGCAGGGAGATGGTGAAGTGATGAGGGCAGCAGGGAGTGGTGGAGTGNTGAGGGCAGCAGGGAGATGGTGGAGTGATGAGGCAGCAGGGAGTTGGTGGAGTGATGAGGGCAGCAGGGAGTGGATGGGGCTGTGAGGGCAGCAGGGAGATGGTGGAGTGATGAGGGCAGCAGGGAGTGGATGGGGCTGTCAGGGCAGCATTGATGCGCTCTCGGGGTGTTCGTGCCGAGTGACAATCGCGAGGAGACGTGGGGGGGGGGGGTGGCGAGGCCTCTCAAGCATCACGTGGGCGAGCTTCACCCTTGTCGGTCGCAAATGTTAAAATATAAAAANTAAATATATAAATAGGCAATGCTCCTATTAAAGTATATTTTATGTCGCCAAAATACAAACATTAAACATATATATATTAAACAAAAGTCACCTTTTTTCTCTCGTTGCGTCTCTTGTTATCTGTGTTGTCTATCTGGTCCGCAGTTACCCCATCTGGTTCACGGTTACTCCATCTGGTTCACGGTTACCCCATCTGGTGCACAGTTCCCCATCTGGTTCACGGTTACCCCATCTGGTTCACGGTTACTCCATCTGGTTAACGGTTACCCCATCTGGTTCACAGTTACCCCATCTGGTTCACGGTTACTCCATCTGGTTCACGGTTACCCCATCTGGTTCACAGTTACCCCATCTGGTTCACGGTTACTCCATCTGGTTCACGGTTACCCATCTGGTGTATGGTTACCCCATCTGGTTCACGGTTACACCATCTGGTTCACGGTTACCCCATCTGGTTCACAGTTACCCCATCTGGTTCACGGTTACCCCATCTGGTTCACGGTTACCCATCTGGTTCACGGTTACCCCATCTGGTTCACGGTTACCCCATCTGGTTCACGGTTACCCCATCTGGTGTACGGTTACGCCATCTGGTTCACAGTTACCCCATCTGGTTCACGGTTACCCCATCTGGTTCACTGTTACCCATCTGGTTCACGGTTACCCCATCTGGTTCACGGTTACTCCATCTGGTTCACGGTTACCCCATCTGGTTCACGGTTACCCCATCTGGTGTACGGTTACGCCATCTGGTTCACAGTTACCCATCTGGTTCACGGTTACACATCTGGTTCACAGTTACCCCATCTGGTTCACAGTTACTCATCTGGTTCACGGTTACCCCATCTGGTTCACGGTTACCCATCTGGTTCACGGTTACCCATCTGGTTCACGGTTACCCATCTGGTTCACAGTTACCCCATCTGGTTCACGGTTACTCATCTGGTTCACAGTTACCCATCTGGTTCACGGTTACCCCATCTGGTGTACGGTTACGCCATCTGGTTCACAGTTACCCCATCTGGTTCACGGTTACACCATCTGGTTCACAGTTACCCAATCTGGTTCACGGTTACACCATCTGGTTCACAGTTACCCCATCTGGTTCACAGTTACTCCATCTGGTTCACGGTTACTCCATCTGGTTCACAGTTACTCCATCTGGTTCGAGGTTACCCATCTGGTTCACAGTTACCCATCTGGTTCACAGTTACCCCATCTGGTTCACGGTTACTCCATCTGGTTCACTGTTACACCATCTGGTTCACAGTTACCCATCTGGTTCACAGTTACTCCATCTGGTGCACAGTTACCCATCTGGTTCACAGTTACTCATCTGGTGCACAGTTACCCCATCGGGCAGAGATGACTCCAAGCGGCTCAGGGAGGGTGCGTTTGTGCACAGATGCCCTATATGACACATAACAACATCTGGTGCACGGTTCCGCAGGATTGGAAGGATGCCCTGGTGGTCCCCTCTTTAAGAAGGGGACCGCACAGACTGTAACAACTACAGGGGCATCTCACTCCTCAGGTGCCGGGAAAGATCTGGCAAGGTTATTCCATCTGCTACACGCTGAGGAGAGGCTTGCGGAGCCCCAATGTGGTTCAGGAAAGGGCGGTCCTGCACAGATGCCATATTTTCTTCCCTGCTACAGCAGAGGTGTAGGGAATTCCAACAAGACCACATTTGCTTTATCTGGTCAAGGTTACCACATCTGGGTCTGGGTTGTTCTTCTGCTTCGGAGTCCCTCCCTCTGCTCACGATCATTAAACCTTCATGATGGTGAGCGGGCCCGGGTAAACTACGTGGCCGGGAGTCAGTACACCTTGGGTGCACAGGGATTCCTCTGGCTCCCACTTATTTCATCTATTTTGACCCGTAGTTCGTGAAGCCTTCTAGTGTACGGGACTCCATTTGGTACAGATATAATGGGAGGCGCTGATGTCCGGGTGCAATCAAGGGATGGCTCCCTATTGGTCAACCACGTATATGCCATGATAATAGCTGTCTGGAGGAGTGGAGACGCTGNGCTGGACTGGAGGGTGGCGGTTGGGTGTTAGGTGGGGGTGCGGGTGTGTGTTGGGTGTGTGGGTGTATATGTGTGTGGGTGTATGTGTTGGGTGTNGTNGTGTGTGGGTGTGTGTGCGGGTGTGGTGTGGGTGTGGGTTTGTGTGTGGGTNTGTGGTGTGTGNGTGGTGTATATATGTGTGTGTGGTGTTGTGGTGTGCCCCGTCACCTCTACAGGTGGAGGCCGACAAGACCCCCCCCCCGAGGTGAGCGTGCCTCTGCCAGAGTGTTTATTCCGACACTTAATAGTCGTCATGCCGTCGCAGGTGTGTCTGTGAGNGGTGTTCTGTGGTGTGTCTGTGTGTGTGCGTGTCATCTGTGTGTGTGTATCTGTGTGTGTGTCTGTGTGTCTGTGCGTGTATCTGTGTATCTGTGTGTTGTGCGTGTATCTGTGTGTGTTCTGTGCCGGTGTTGTGTCTGGTGTGTGATGTGTGTTGTATGTGTGCATCTGTGTGTGTCTGTGTCACTGTGTTGTGTCTGTGTGATCTGGTGTGTGCNTGTGTGTGTGTCTGTGCGTGCATCTGTGTGTGTGTGGTGTATCTGGTGGCTGTTGTGTGTGTGTGGCTGTGTGTGTGTGTGTCTGTGCGTGCGTGTGTGTGTGTGCNTGTAGNCTGTGTGTGTGTGTGTACTGTGTGTGTGTCTGNGCANCTGTCTGTGTATGTGTGTGNGTGTCTGTGCGTGCATCTGTGTGTGTGTGTCTGTGCGTGTACTGTGTGTATGTGTGTATCTATGTGTCTGTGTGCANCTGTGTGTGTGTGTCTGTGCGTGCATCTGTGTTTGTGTCTGTGTGCATCTGTGTGTGTGTTGTGCGTGTATCGTCTGTGTGTGTCTGTGTGTATGTGTGTGTGCGTCTGTGTGTATCTGTATGTATCTGTGTGTGTCTGTGTGTGTATCTGTGTCTGTGTGTGTGTGGTGTATCNGTGTGTGTGTCTGTGCGTGTATCTGTGTGTGTGTCTGTGTGTATGTCTTTGTGTCTGTCTGTGTGCATCTGTGTGTGTGTGCGTGTGTGTCGTGGTGCATCGTGTGTGTGTGTGTGTCTGGTGTGTGTGTGTGCATCTCGTGTCTGTGCGTGTGTGTGTGTGTGTGCGTGTATCTGTCTGGTGTGTCTGTGTGTATGTCTGTGTGTTGTGCGTGTATCTGTCTGTGTCTGTGCTTGTGTCTATGTGTCTGTGCGTGCGTGTGTGTCTGTGCGTGCATCTGTATTTGTGTCTGTGTGCCTCTGTGTGTGTGTCTGTGCGTGTATCTGTGTCTGTGTGTGTCTGTGTGTATGTCTTTGTGTCTGCGTCTGTGCATGTATCTGTATGTATCTGTGTGTGTCTGTGTGTGTGGATCTGTATGTGTCTGTGTGTATGTCTGTGTGTGTCTGTGTGTGTGTCTGTGCGTGTATCTGTCTGTGTGTGTCTGTGTGTATGTCTTTGTGTGTGCGTCTGTGTGTATCTGTATGTATCTGTGTGTGTCTGTGTGTGTATTTGTGTATGTCTGTGCTTGTGTCTATGTGTTGTGTGTATGTCTGTGGTGTGTCTGTGCGTGATCTGTCTTGTCTTGTGTGTCTGTGTGTATGTCTTTGTGTGTGCGTCTGTGCGTGTATCTGTGTGTATCTGTGGTAGTGTAGTGGTTAGCGCGTGCGTACAAATCTTGCGAAACAAGTTCGATTCCTGCTCAGGCCAACACGGGCAACCGGTCTTGGGCCTCTAGGTTGACTCAGCCTCAAATGACTCCTGGTGCGTGTGTAGTAAACATNGCCACTGGGAGACAAAGGCGGCCGGCGTGGCGCTGGCCACCCACCCCCTGTGTGCCGTTCTGACCTTCATAGGTGCTCGCTAACAGACTTGCTATTTAAGCTACATGGGGATCTTTGTAGGTGAGTGTGTGNAATGTGTGTGTGTAGGCGAGTCTCTGTGTAAAGCGAGTGTGTGTGGTGAGTGTGTGTGTAGGTGAGTGTGTGTGTGAGAGTCAGTCTTGTTGGGTGACTTCTGCGCGAGTGTATGTGTGGCACTGGTCTGGAGTGTTGGAAGGCATGGGGATCAGTTCATAACAACGGTAGGAGGCTGCGTGATTTTTGTGCAGCCAGGGCTTGTAATTATGNTGTGCATCGGCGCATCCACACAACTCTGGTGCATGCGGGTCCAAGCAAGAGCATCTGTGTACATAGTGAGGACCAGTGGATGCGAGCCCAGTGTCCTTGACGGTACTGTGGAGTGAGTCTGCCTCTGATCATGAGTATCTGTGATATGCGCCTGCCATTCTTCCACTGGTGGTGGGTGTACACCAGGACCCCATTACTTAGTGTGGTCTAGCTGATGGAAGTGCAAGCGAGATTTCATCATGCTTGCGGCTGTGGTTGGTATGTCCCCCACTCCTCCTGATGTGAGGGTAATCTCACTCCTCAGTGTGCAGGAAAGGTCCTGGCAAGGATTATTCAACATNGCCTGTGTAGGTGAGGAGACTTGCAGAGCCCAATGCGGTTTCAGGAAAGGGCGGTCTTGCACAGATGCCATATTTTGTCCGTCAAATAATTTATAACATTTTTGAGTTTTTCTGGATTTTTTGGTTGTTATTCTGTCTCTCACTGTTCAAATAAACCACTTATGACTGTCACTTCTTTGTCAGTGGGCAAACGTACAAAATCAGCAGGGGATCAAATACTTTTTTCCCTNACTGTAGTGTGTGTGTGTAGGTGTGTGTGTGTGTGTGTGTGGGTGAGGTAGGTGAGTGTGTGTGTGTGTAGGTGAGTGTGTGTGTGNAGGTGGTGTGTGTAGTGTGTGTGTGTAGGTGTGTGTGTGGAGTGTAGGTGAGTGAGTGGTGTAGGTGAGTGTGTGTGTGTAGGTGAGTGTGTCGTGTGTGTGTGTAGGTGAGTGTGTGTGTGTGTGTAGGTGAGTGTGTGTGTGTGTGTGTAGTGTGTGTGTGTGGGAGTGTGTGTGTAGGTGAGTGTGTGGTGTGTGTGTGTAGGTGAGTGGTGTGTAGGTGTGTGTAGCTGNGTGTGTGTGTGTAGGTGAGTGGTGTTGTAGTGTGTGTGTGTGTAGGTGTGTGTGTGGTTGTGTGTAGGTGAGGTANGTGGTGTGTGTGAGTGTGTGTAGGTGTAGGTTAGTGTGTGTGTAGGTGTGTGTNGGTGAGTGTGTGTGTGTGTAGGTGAGTGTGTGGTGTGTGTGTGTAGGTGTGTGTATGTGAGTGTGTGTGTGTGTAGGTCAGGTGTGTGNAGGTGAGTGTGTGGTAGGTGAGTGTAGTGTGGTGTTGGTGAGGGTGTGTGTGAGGAAGGAACTGTATGTGTGTGTAGGTGAGTGTGTGTGTGTAGAGGTGTGTGTGTGGTGAGTGTGTGTGTGTGTGTGTAGGTGAGTGTGTGNGTAGGTGAGTGTGTGTGTGTAGGTGAGGTGTGTGTGTGTANGTGGTGTGTAGGTGTGTGTGTGTAGGGAGTGTGTGTGTGTGNAGGTGAGTGGTGGTGTGTGTGTGGGTGAGTGTGTGGTGTGTGTGTGTAGCTGAGTGTGTGTGTGTGTAGGTGAGTGTGTGGTANGTGTGTGTGTAGGTGAGTGTCNGGTGAGTTGAGTGTAGTGTGTGGTGNGTGNGGTGTGTGTGNAGGTTAGTGTGTGTGTAGGGGTGTGCTNGGTGANTGTGTGTGTAGGTGAGTGGTGGTGTGTGTGTAGTGTGTGGTATGNGGTGTGTGTGTGAGGTGANTGTGTGNGTGTANGTGAGTGTGTGTGTGTGAGGTGAGTGTGTANTGTAGGGTGTGTGAGTGTGTGGTGTGTANGTGAGGTAGTTGTGTGTGTGTGTGTGTGTGTGTGTGTGNACTGTGTGAGTGTGTGTGTGTGAGTGTGTGNGTGTGTAGTTGTGTGTGTNGGTGAGTCTAGGTGTGGTGNGTGTGTGTGNGTAGGTCTAGGTGTGTGGTGTGNTGTGTGGTAGAGTGTGTGTGTGTAGTGACGTGTGTGTGTGTGNAGGTGAGGGTGGTGTGTGGTGTGTGGGTGAGTACNGGGTGTGTGTGNTGTGGTAGGTGAGTGTGTGGATCTGAGTGTGTGTGTGTGNAGGTAGTGTGTGTTGTGTGTGTGTGAGTGTGTGTAGGTGTACAGGTATGGTGTGGTGNANGTGAGTTGGTAGGTGAGTGTGTGTANGTGAGTGTGTGGTGTGAGGAGTGTGTGTGTAGGTGAGGTGTGGTGGNGNGTGTGTGTAGGTGAGTGTAGGTGNGTGAGTGTGTGTGTNNGNGTGGGAGGTNTGTGTGTGTGTAANGTGTGGTGTCACAACAACGANTGTGTGTGTGTGGTGAGTGTGTGTGTGTGTGTGTAGGTGAGTGNGTGGNGTGTGTGTANTGGTGGTNGTGTGTGTGTGTGTCGGGGTGNGTGTGTGTAGGTGAGTGGTNGGTGTGTGTGTGGTGAGTGTGTGTAGGTGTGTGGTNGTGATGTGTGTGGTGTGTCAGGTGAGTGTGTGGTGTGTGTGTGTTGTGNGTAGTGTGNGTGTGAGTGTCAGTGTGTGTGTGTGNTGTGTGGTAGGTGTGTGTGNGTGAGTGTGGTAGGTGAGGNGTGTGTGTGTGNAGGTGAGTGNGTGTGTGTGTGTGTGTGTGTNNGTNGTGGGTGTGTGTGTAGGTGAGTGTGTGTGTGNAGGTGTAGTGNGTNGTANGTGAGGTANGTGTGGTGTNGNTGAGTGTGTGTGTGTGNAGGCGAGTGTGTGTGTAGGTGAGTGTGTGNGTGTGTGAGTNTGTGTGTGTAGAGTGAGTGTGTGTGTGTGTGTGTAGGTGATGTGTGGTTCANGTGAGTGTGTGTTAGGTGAGTGGTGTGTGTGTGTGTAAGTGAGTCATGTGAGTGNGTGTGTGTAGGGGAGTGTGTGTGTGTGNAGGTGAGTGTGTGTGGTGTTGGGTGAGTGGTGTGTGTGTGTGTGTGTTGTTTGGGTGTGTGTGTGTGTAGGTGANTGTGTGGTAGTGTGTGTGTGTAGGTGAGTGTGTGGTGAGNTGAGGAACGTAGTGTGTGTCGTGNAGNTGAGTGTGTGTGTGTAGGTTNGTGTAGTGTGTAGGGGTGTGCGTATGGTGAGTGTGTGTGTGTGTAGGTGTGTGTGGTGTGTGGTGNGTGTGGTACTTGGTGTGTGGTGTGTGNAGGTGAGGAACTGNGTGTGTANGTGAGTGTANGTGTGNTGTNGGTGAGTGTGTGNGNGTGTGTAGGTGGTAGTGTGTGTGTAGGTGAGGAACTGTTGTGNGTGTGTGTGTGTGTNGGTGAGTGNGTGNTGAGTGTGTGTGTGTGNAGGNGTGTGTGNGGTGTGTGTGTGGTGAGTGGTGTGTGTANGTGTGTGTGGTTAGTGTAGTGTGTGTGTGTGNGTGTGTGTGNGTGAGTGTGTGTGTGTGNAGTGATGTGTGTGTGTGTAGTGAACTGGTGGTGNGTGTGNAGTGTGTGTGTGTGGTGAGTGTGTAGGNGTGTGTGTGTGGTGAGTGTGTGTGTGTAGGTGTGGTGNGTGTGTGTGNGTGTGTGTGTNGGTGAGTGTGTGTANGTGAGTGTGTGGNGTGAGGTGTGGTGAGTGTGTGTGTGTAGGTGANTGTGTGNGTGAAGGGTGTGTGTGTAGGTGAGTGTGTGTGTGTAGGTGAGNGTGTGGTGGTGTGTGTAGGTGNAGGGACTTGTGTGTGTGTGTAGGTGAGTGNGTGGTGNAGGAACTGGTGTGTGTGTGTGTGGTGAGTGTGTGTGTGTGANGTGATGTGTGTGTGTAGGTGAGTGTGNGTGTGTGAGGTGTGAGTGTGTGTGTGAGGTAGTGTGANTGTGGTGTNGTGATGGAAGGNTGTGTGTGTGTGNANGTGAGTGTGTGTGTGTGTAGTGTGTGTGGTGGTGTGTGTGTGGTGAGTGTGTGTGTACTGGTGTAGGAACTGTGTGGTGNTNGNGTGTGGTGAGTGGTGTGTGTGTAGGTGANTGGTGTGGTATGGTGAGTGTGTGTGTGTGTGTGNAGGTGAGTGTGTTGTGTGTGTGTGNANGTGTGTGTGTAGTGTGTGTGTGNGGTGAGTGTGTGTGNAGGTGAGGTGAGGTGTGTGTGTGGTGAGTGTGTGTGTGTGTGTGTAGGTGAGTGTGTGGTGAGTGTGTGTGTGTGTGAGTGTACAGGTGGTAGGTGANTGTGTGTGTAACTGGNGAGTGTGTGTGTGNAGTGAGTGTGTGTGTGTAGNTGAGGTGGTGGTGTGTGTGTGTGNAGGTGAGTGTGTGTGTGTGTGNAGGTGAGTGTGTGTGCAGGTGAGTGTGTGNGTGTGAGGTGTGTGTGNTGAGTGTGTGTGTGTGTGTANGTGTGTGTGTGGTGAGTGTGTGTGTGCTTGTGTCTGCACAATGCACGGTGAGGTCACGCCGCTGTTTGTTATTTCCCGTGCGGGGGAGGATTTGTCCGGAGCACAAAAAACAATGACAGAGCCCCCCCGTCTCCCACCGCGGCTTCCCGTACACGTCGGCACAGGCGCCTACACGTCTGTGCTCGAGCAACCAGCTCCCATCATCACCATCACCATCATCACCATTATCAGCATCATCAGCATCACCATCATCAGCATCATCACCACCATCATCAGCATCAGCATCATCACCACCACCATCAGCATCAGCATCATCAGCATCACCATCATCAGCATCATCATCAGCATCAACATCACCAACGGCATCTCCATCATCAGTATCATCATCACCATCTTCAACATCACCACCACCATCACCACCACTGTCATCATCAGCATCATCATCACCATCATCAGCATCATCATCACCACCACCATCACCACCATCATCAGCATCATCATCAGCATCATCACCATCACCATCATCATCACCATCACCACCATCATCACCACCATCATCATCACCATCATCAGCATCGTCAACATCACCATCTCCACCATCATCATCACCACCACCACCACCATCATCATCATCATCACCACCACCATCATCNCCATCATCAGCATCGTCAACATCACCAACGGCATGTCCACCGCTGTCACGATCATCATCATCATCACCAGCATCACCCTCAACAATCAGCATGATCACAACCAACAGCAACGGGTTCCCAATCACCATCATCATCACAATCGTCAACACGGCCATCCCCACCGGCGTCAACATCATTACGATCACCATCGCAGTCATCGTCAGCATCATCACCACCAGCATCGCCATCGTCATCACTATCATCAGCAGCTTCATCACAGCACAATGACAAGCTGTTTATCACACCTCATCGCCACTGGCATCACGACAATCACCAACATCGCCATCATTGTCAGATTGATTATTGATTGATGACAGTCATCATGACAGTAATGATCGTGACACATCAGATTCATCGGCACAGTGATTGTGATCAGCATCAGCGTCATCACCCTCCGGTACCATCCATCATCAACATCATCATCATTATCAATAACATCGTCACGATCATCATCACACCACCATTGTCATGTTCAAAATGTAATTCATATACAGCCTTTGTCGATCCATGCTGACAAGCCTCTCCGCCACCAATGTCTTGGTCTTGCCGATTGATTACCATATTCTTAGGTTTTTTCGGTAAAGCACTAGGTAAAACATTAAATTAATAAAAGTAAAATAAAATAAAAATCACGACGTTTAGGCAACACAAGCTTCCGTCTTCAGGTGGAACCGTCACAAAGTGTGCCATTCCTGCCCCTTCCCCCCTCAACCATTATATATNCGGAGTGGTATCTCCTGTAATCTCCATTTACTTGATACAGCTGTCGGGCTGTGACGGTTCCACCTGAAGACGGAAGCTTGTGTTGCCTCCGAAACGTCGTGATTTTTATTTTATTTTACTGTTATTATTTTAATGTTTTACCTACGTGACTTTACCGAAAAAACCAAGAATATGAATCCTTGCAGTCACGAAAGCTTCAAATCTAGAATGATTGACCATACTTCACCAGGCATGGCGCAGTGAACGACTCGCCCCCCAAGTATTTATCGCTCGACGAAACGGCGGAAGTCCACTTCCTTAAACAAACTGCAGACACTTTATTTTCAACGCCTAATGGCGAGTCTAGACGTACATTATAAAAACTAGGAGGGCACCGAGAAAAGCCAAGCGACCTGGTCACAGAGATAGCAACAAAGTGTCACATCGTGGAAATATACAGCACTCGAAATGCGTGATGGATTCTTTAATGTGGAGTAAAAACCGAGGATGGAAAAATCCACGCGCCACGGGGAGAGGCAGAGGNAGAGAGACACGCAAACTCCAAATATACAGCAGCANGCGTCAGCGTCGGGATCGAAACCACGACCTCCTGTACACCAGGCGAGGTAGTTAGCATCTCCTAGCCACCGTGATGATGATGAGAGAGAGACACGCAAACTCCAAATATACAGCAGGCGTCAGCGTCGGGATCGAACCCACGACCTCCTGTACACCAGGCGAGGGAGTTAACATCTCATAGCCACCGTGATGATGATGAGAGAGAGACACGCAAATTCCAAATATACAGCAGCAGGCGTCAGTGTCGGGATCGAACCCATGCCTCCTGTACACCAGGCGAGGTAGTTAACATCTCCTAGCCACCGTGATGATGATGAGAGAGAGACACGCAAACTCTAAATATACAGCAGCAGGCGTCGGGTCGGGATCGAACCCACGACCTCCTGTACACCAGGCGAGGGAGTTAACATCTCATAGCCACCGTGATGATGATGAGAGAGAGACGCAAACTCCAAATATACAGCAGCAGGCGTCAGCGTCGGGATCGAACCCATGCCCTCCTGTACACCAGGCGAGATAGTTAACATCTCCTAGCCACCGTGATGATGATGAGAGAGAGACACGCCAATTCCAAATATACAGCAGCAGGCGTCAGCGTCGGGATCGAAACCACGACCTGTAAACCAGGCGAGGTAGTTAACATCTCCTAGCCATTATGACGATGAGAGAGAGACACGCAAACTCCAAATATACAGCAGCAGGCGTCAGCGTCGGGATCGAATGCCCATGCCCTCCTGTAGACCAGGCGAGGGAGTTAACATCTCATAGCCACCGTGGTTCAGGAAGATCTTGCTGAGCCTCGAAACTCGTCGTCAAGAGGGCTCCAGCCTTGCGATTTAGAAGAAAGTGTTGATCGCAGGCCCAAAAGACCCATGGCCAGTAACAAACGGCACTGTTTGAGGTTACACGTCACAGACAAGGAGTTGTGTGTGACGCCCTTCTTGAATCGAGCAAGGCTCGTGTGAGCACGTGGTGCAAGAGACCATGATGGGTGGGAGGTGCGGAAAGACACGTGGCACGGTCTGTAGTGTGGTGAGTAAGTGAGTGGGTGAGTGAGTGAGAGGGTGAGTGGGTGGGTGAGTGAGTGGGTGAGTGAGTGAGTGGGTGAGAGGGTGAGTGAGTGGTGAGTGAGTGGAGTGGGTGAGANGGTGAGTGAGTNGGTGGTGAGTGGGTGAGAGGGTGAGTGAGAGGGTGGTGGGTGGGTGAGAGGGTGAGTGAGTGGGTGAGTGAGTGAGTGGGTGAGTGAGTTTTGCGGTGACGGGCAGTGTGGTGAGTTAGTGGGCGAGTGTGTCGATGGGTGATGGAGTGGGTGAGTGTTGTTGTAGTCACGTGCAGTGTGGTGAGTGAGTTCGTGTGAGTGTGTCAGTGGGTGAGTAAGTGGGTGTATGTGTCAGTGGGTGAGTGTGTCAGTGGTGAGCGAGTGAGCGTCGTTGTGTTGACGTGCAGTGTGCTGAGTGAGTTAGTGGGGGGTGAGTGTGTCAGTGGGTGAGTGTGTCAGTGGGTGAGTGTGTCAGTGGGTGAGTAAGTGGGTGAGTGTGTCAGTGGGTGAGTAAGTGGGTGAGTGTGTCAGTGGGTGAGTGAGTGAGCGTCGTGTTGACGTGTAGTGTGCTGAGTGAGTTAGTAAGTGGGTGAGTAAGTGGGTGGGTGTGTCAGTGGGTGAGAGAGAGACACGCAAACTTCAAATATACAGCAGCAGGCGTCAGGGTCGGGATCGAACCCACGACCTCCTGTACACCAGGCGAGGTAGTTAACATCTCCTAGCCACCGTGATGCTGATGAGAGAGACACGCAAACTCCAAATATACAGCAGCAGGCGTCAGCGTCGGGATCGAAACCACGACCTCCTGTACACCAGGTGAGGTAGTTAACATCTCCTAGCCACCATGATGATGAGAGAGAGAGAGACACGCAAACTCCAAATATACAGCAGCAGGCGTCAGGGTCGGGATCGAACCCACGACCTCCTGTACACCAGGCGAGGTAGTCAACATCTCCTAGTCACCGTGATGATGAAGAGAGACACTCCAAATATACAGCAGCAGGCGTCAGGGTCGGGATCGAACCCACGACCTCCTGTATACCAGGCGAGGTAGTTAACATCTCCTAGCCATTATGACGATGAGAGAGAGACACGCAAACTCCAAATATACAGCAGCAGGCGTCAGCGTCGGGATCGAATGCCCATGCCTCCTGTACACCAGGCGAGATAGTTAACATCTCCTAGCCACCGTGATGATGATGAGAGAGAGACACGCAAATTCCAAATATACAGCAGCAGGCGTCAGCGTCGGGATCGAAACCACGACCTCCTGTAAACCAGGCGAGGTAGTAAACATCTCCTAGCCACCGTGATGATGATGAGAGAGAGACACACACACTCCAAATATACAGCAGCAGGCGTCAGCGTCGGGATCGAATGCCCATGCCCTCCTGTAGACCAGGCGAGGGAGTTAACATCTCATAGCCACCGTGGTTCAGGAAGATCTTGCTGAGCCTCGAGACTCGTCGTCAAGAGGGCCCCAGCCTTGCGATTTAGAAGAAAGTGTTGATCGCAGGCCCAAAAGACCCACGGGCCAGTAACAAACGGCACTGTTTGAGGTTGCACGTCACAGACAAGGAGTTGTGTGTGACGCCCTTCTTGAATCGAGCAAGGCTCGTGTGAGCACGTGGTGCAAGAGACCATGATGGGTGGGAGGTGCGGAAAGACACGTGGCACGGTCTGTAGTGTGGTGAGTGAGTGAGTGGGTGAGTGAGTGAGAGGGTGAGTGGGTGGGTNAGTGAGTGGGTGAGTGAGTGAGTCAGTGAAGAGGGTGAGTGAGTGGGTGAGTGAGTGGGTGAGTGAGTGAGTGGGTGAGTGAGTGAGTGGGTGGTGAGTGGGTGAGAGGGTGAGTGAGAGGGTGAGTGGGTTGGTGAGTGAGTGGGTGGGTGAGAGGGTGAGTGAGAGGGTGGGTGAGAGGGTGAGTGAGTGGGTGAGTGAGTTTTGCGGTGACGGGCAGTGTGGTGAGTTAGTGGGCGAGTGTGTCGATGGGTGATGGAGTGGGTGAGTGTTGTTGTAGTCACGTGCAGTGTGGTGAGTGAGTTCGTGTGAGTGTGTCAGTGGGTGAGTAAGTGGGTGTATGTGTCAGTGGGTGAGTGTGTCAGTGGGTGAGCGAGTGAGCGTCGTTGTGTTGACGTGCAGTGTGCTGAGTGAGTTAGTGGGGGGTGAGTGTGTCAGTGGGTGAGTGTGTCAGTGGGTGAGTGTGTCAGTGGTGAGTAAGTGGGTGAGTGTGTCAGTGGGTGAGTAAGTGGGTGAGTGTGTCAGTGGGTGAGTGAGTGAGCGTCGTGTTGACGTGTAGTGTGCTGAGTGAGTTAGTAAGTGGGTGAGTAAGTGGGTGGGTGTGTCAGTGGTGAGTAAGTGGGTGAGTATGTCAGTGGGTGAGTGAGTGAGCGTCGTGTTGACGTGTAGTGTGCTGAGTGAGTTAGTAAGTGGGTGAGTGTGTCAGTGGGTGAGTGTGTCAGTGGGTGAGTAAGTGGGTGAGTGTGTCAGTGGGTGAGTGATGGAGCGTCGTGTTGACGTGCAGTGTGATGAGTGAGTTAGTGGGTGGGTGAGTGTATCAGTGGGTGAGTAAGTGGGTGAGTGTGTCAGTGGGTGAGTGTGTCAGTGGGTGAGTAAGTGGTTGAGTGTGTCAGTGGGTGAGTGTGTCAGTGGGTGAGTAAGTGGGTGAGTGTGTCAGTGGGTGAGTGAGTGAGCGTCGTGTTGACGTGCAGTGTGCTGAGTGAGTTAGTAAGTGGGTGAGTAAGTGGGTGGGTGTGTCAGTGGGTGAGTGAGTGGGTGAGTAAGTGGGTGTATGTGTCAGTGGGTGAGTGTGTCAGTGGGTGAGTGAGTGAGCGTCGTTGTGTTGACGTGTAGTGTGCTGAGTGAGTTAGTAAGTGGGTGAGTGTGTCAGTGGTGGGTGAGTAAGTGGGTGAGTAAGTCGGTGAGTGTGTCAGTGGGTGAGTGAGTGAGCGTCGTGTTGACGTGTAGTGTACTGAGTGAGTTAGTAAGTGGGTGAGTAAGTGGGTGGGTGTGTCAATGGGTGAGTAAGTGGGTGAGTGTGTCAGTGGGTGAGTGAGTGAGCGTCGTTGTGTTGACGTGCAGTGTGATGAGTGAGTTAGTGGGGGTGAGTGTGTCAGTGGGTGAGTGTATCAGTGGGTGGGCTATCATTTGTGGCGGCCAGGTCTCTTCTGAAAAAGAAGTTAATAGCTCAGTGGACTTTGCCTGGTAAGATTTTTTTAATGCTTTAGTTTGATGTCTTTGTTGTTGTTTACCTTTCCTAAACTTTTCCCTCCCATCGTGTTTTGTGTACTGTTGGTTGTTGTGATGTTCTGACCTGTACGTTTGTGGGGTAAAAAGAGCTTGAAAGCTCATCGGATTTCTCCTGCAGCATAAACACCGATTCTGAATCCTGACCTCTGGTGGTCTCCCTGTAGCATATGTTAGAAATGTTCCCTATTATAAAAAAACACGTAAATATTAAAACACACATGTTTAACTTGCATAGTAAAGTTATTGTAATTTTTTCATTTGCTATACAGCCATATAATACGACAAATCGCTCACATTAAACACCCAGTCGTTCATAAAAGTTGGAGGCGGTATAGTACTATAGTCATAGAGCAAGTGCAGAATCACTGAACCGGAACTTATAGCTTGAAAGCATTTTAGCGGGGGGCCCTTGAAAGTGGGGGCCCGGAGCATATGTAGCTACTTTAAACACATTGCCCTGCGGAGGGAGCTGGTAGGAACGTTGGGTTGCTCGGTCAATGGCCAGGGTCAACGGCGGCGTGGTGTATTCCGCAAATATGCCCGACTGTGAGGGCGGGCACAAGCCGGCGTGAGTAGGCTAAACGTTGAGTTTTATAAGGGCACCACGGAGTGACCAGCCCTCCCACCCAGCCCACCCTCCCACTCCCACCCAGCCCACCCTCCCCACCTCCCCACCCTCCCTCCCACCCCCTCCCCACCGTCCCCACCCACCCCCACCCTCCCACCCAGCCCCACCNTCCCACCCAGCCCTCCCCACCCTCCCCTCCCCAGNCCCTCCCACCCAGCCCTCCTCACCCTCCCCACCCAGCCCTCCCACCCACCCCTCCCACCCTCCCGTCCCACCAGCACCTCCCCACTCCCACCCAGCACCCCTCCCACCCACCCCTCCCACCCACCCAGCCCCCCCTCTCCACCCAGCCCCTCCCTGCACGACGGACGGACACAATAATCCCCTGTGGGCTGGTGGAACCAGTGGGTTCCTAGCAGTCTAGGTATCGCTGATTGGCCTTACCTTTGGACTCGCTAACAACAGTGGACGGAGGCCTGGTGTGATTGTCTGCCAGTGTGAGAATGGTCACCACCATCCACAGTGATGATGTGGCGTTACACGTTTGGGGGGGNCTTTGGGGCCGTCCATAAATGACGTCACGCGATTTTGGACGATTTTGACCCCCCCCCCGTCACACGGCGTCACAAAAGTCAGACCCCCCCCCTCAAATTGACGTCACAAAGCTCTGCCCCCCCCCCCAAAAAAATAAAACATGCTTCAAATCGCTTTAAACTATTGTCATTGTAGTGCGTATTTAATGTGCCGCTGCACTCTGATGTTGTAGGAGAAAACATTTATAAAAAAAAAGTATATTTAATTCAGTAGAACGTGTTGTCTATATTCATTTAAAGTTGCGCATTTTGACGTGACGTCACATTTCTCACCCCCCCCCCCACCTCGTCACACATCGTCACAAATGTCTGACCCCCCCCCCCTAGGTGCGTGACGTCATTTATGGACGGCCCTTTGGCTTAACCTCTCTCTCCTCCGCTGAATGCTCGTCGAGTCCACGAGGTGGCGATGTTGATCTTCACGAAGAGGCGCTCGACTCGTCACGCAAGATGACAGCCCCTGGTCATTGTTGTTGTTGTTGTTGAATGTCGCTTTTTTCTTCTTTTTCTTTTGGCTGCAAGAGGAGGGAGGAGGAGGGAGAGGAAGCAGGAGGAACGCTCGGATCTGAAAGTGAGAAGTAGACCGAGATGATTGGAGAGAAAGGCGTTCGCCTGCCATCGAAAGTTCTTTGGTTCGTCGCCTAATTGTGGTGCAAGGTTTGTTGTTTTAGAATTGGTTCTGACTTAAAGGCTTGGCTATGATTTGGTTGGTGTGACGATGATGATTGCGATGGTACAATGATCGTGGTTAAACTGACGCTGATGATGATGATGGTGACGATTATTATGATTGGACACTGTCAATGATGCATTCATTATGATGATGCCACGGATGATGTTGTAATTAGGTGATGTGACACTGATGATGATGGCAGTGATGTTGCAGATCTTGACTTGAAGCTTTCGTGACTGCACGAATTATTCGTTGGGTCTTTGAAGCGATATTCTTGACTTTACCGAAATACCCAAATCATCTAAATGTTGCAGATGCTTATGAAACTCCGATGATGATGATGGTCGTGCTGCTGATGATGATGATGATGACACTAGTGCTGCAGCTAGTGGTGATGTGACAATGTGACACTGATTATAAAGAGTGATTATGATTGTAACGAGTGATTATGATTGTAATGCTGCTGATGCTGATAACGAGACAATGATAATGCCACTTGTTACTACCGATGATGCTGTCACATTGATGAGGATGATGAGAAACTAGGGATGATGATTACATTGCTGATGCTGATGACGAGAATTATCGATCACGAGACGCCAATGACGGCGATGAAGTGTGGTTGATGATGGTGAGACAGTGAATTGAAAGTTGTTTAAACGAGCACAGAAGACGCGGTCATTACGCCGAATGTGACCGGACAATAATGACATTCACAGATGCACAGGGACCAATGTGATGGCGCTCGCCTGTGATCCAGCACATCAGAGACAATGCTTGGTGGGTCAGGTGATCAGGAGATGGCAGTAGAGCAATTGTATTCTTGAATCCATCTGTGTGGAGCGAACGAGATGTATACCTTCAATTTAAAGCTTTCGTGACTGCAGGGATTCACATTCATTCAGACGCTGTCTTTCCGACAGACCTGTTCTTCACCTGAGGACTGCTGCTTGCGTTGTGGCCGAAACGTCGTGAGAATTATATTTTATTATCTTTTATTTTTATTATTTTATTCTTTCCCTTCTACGTGACTTTACCGAAAGAACCAAGAAGAGATGTATACCGTGATAGATGCACGGTTCCACGCGGTATGTCCACACCAAACGCTCACCGATGGCATGGGACAAAGATCACAGCCTTGAGACAGCTGTGTCCTTGAATCTCAAGGACACCCACACGGGTTTCACGCCCTATTCCTGTGCAGAGGAATTGAGTTTTCAGGTCCATATGGCGTACAGCCGTTTCAATGCGGGCACATAAAAAATAAATGTTTGTGTCCTTTTCTTTGTGTTTCTCCCTTGTGATGGGAACTTTGTAGGATGAACGTTGAGATTCATAAGGGACCACGTGGTGACCAATACGGTCTGAGTTGGTCTGTAACAAGGTAGGGCACGGATGAGGGGTTGACAGGTATGCAACAAGGCCTTCCTGGGTAAAGTGAAAGGCATTATGAATCATTATTATAATAAGGTCACTCGTGCCCTGTATATTGTGTCAATTTCAAGGGTGCCAATTCAATTGTATCTCTTTCAAACGTCGCGGGGGGGGGGTCACTTTGGACCCACGTGAGCCCAACGTGCCACGTTTACTGTGATAACTCTTGTAACGATATGAACACACCTGCAGTGTATAAAGCTGTGTTACTAATTTGAGGTATGAACTACCTCGCCTGGTATACAGGAGGTCGTAGGTTCGATCCAGACCCTGGCCGTGACTTTACGTGTCTCTCTCTCTCTCCCCGTGGTCGCGTGGATTTTTCTCCAGGTCTTCCGTGTTTACAAGCACGCACACACCGATTAGCACGGTCGGATACGTACGGTGCGAAAAAAGTTAAACGTAGATACTGTCCAGTTTAACACGTAGGATTTTTGGGTTAGATGGCGTAAGTATTGATGTGTCGTTAACCCTCCACCACCCTTTATTATGGATACATACTATCCATAGACTAACACTGCCCATAGACTAACAATACCGATAGACTTAACACTACTCATAGACTCAACACTACCCATAGACTCAACACTACCCATAGACTCAACACTGCCCATAGACTCAACACTACCCATAGACTCAACACTGCCCATAGACTCAACACTGCCCATAGACTCAACACTGCCCATAGACTCAACACTACCCATAGACTCAACACTGCCCATAGACTCAACACTGCCATAGACTCAACACTGCCCATAGACTCAACACTATCCATAGAGTCTATGGGTAGTGTTGAGTCTATGAGTATTGTTGAGTCTATGGCATAGACTCAACAATACTCATAGACTAAACACTACCCATAGACTCAACACTGCCCATAGACTCAACACTACCCATAGACTCAACACTGCCCATAGACTCAATACTACCCAAAGACTCAACACTACTCATAGACTCAGCACTACCCATAGACTCAACACTACTCATAGACTCAACACTACCCATAGACTCAACACTACCATAGACTCAACACTACCCATAGACTCAACACTGCCCATAGACTCAACACTACCCATAGACTCAACATTACCCAAAGACTCAACACTACTCATAGACTCAGCACTACCCATAGACTCAACACTACTCATAGACTCAACACTACCCATAGACTCAACACTACCCATAGACTCAACATTACCCAAATACTCAACACTACTCATAGACTCAGCACTACCCATAGACTCAACACTACTCATAGACTCAGCACTACCATAGACTCAACACTACCATAGACTCAACACTGCCCATAGACTCAACACTGCCCATAGACTCAACATTACCCAAATACTCAACACTACTCATAGACTCAGCACTACCCATAGACTCAACACTACTCATAGACTCAGCACTGCCCATAGACTCAACACTACCATAGACTCAACACTGCCCATAGACTCAACACTGCCCATAGACTCAACACTGCCCAAAGACTCAACACTGCCCATATTTCGTACATTTCCAACAACAAACAGTACAATAACACAACAGCAGTGCAAAGTACAAGAAAGGTAAACAAATCACCCAAACAAAAACAAATAAAACTAAACCAGCCCACCGAGGTACTCACTTTTCAAAAGCCACCTGGCCATCAAAACTGATAGCCGCTCAACAAAGTGGCCCCATCATTTGGACATTTATATCGGAAAATTCATCTCAATTCTGCAAATACATTCTCATCTATACTCTTAGTTCTTTCGGTAAAGTCACCATGTAGGTAAAAAATGAAATTAAAATTAATAAAAAATAAAAAAAAAATCACGACGTTTCGGAGGCAACACAAGCTTCCGTCTTCAGGTGAAACTGTCACAGCAAAAAATCTGTATCAAGTATCAATATTCTGATATTTTTTTTGCTGTGACAGTTTCACCTGAAGACGGAAGCTTGTGTTGCCTCCGAAACGTCGTGATTTTATAGTTTTTATTTTTATTAATTTTAATTAAATTTTTTACCTACGTGACTTTACCGAAATAACTAAGAGTATGAATCCTTGCAGTCACGAAAGCTTCAAATCTACATTCTCATCTAGCAGCAGCAAACGATCGGTCGAATTTCCGTCCTTGCTGCTAATTCTATTAATCGATTTCCAAAGACAAAACTAGCGTTGGAAATCATTTCGATATACCTGTCAACTCCTTATCAATGCCCCTAACTTGTCAAGGACCAACTCAGACCTTATTGGTCAGCTCGTATCCCTTATAAATCTCAAAGTTCTTCCTACAAAGTCCCATCACAAGGGAGAAACACAAACATAGATACTTATTTGTGCCCCTATTGAATCTGAAAACTCAATTTTCCCTGTACCGGAATACGGGGTTCAATGTAATGTTACACGTACTCTAGGAACCCATGCGTGTGCATGATTTTATCTCCAACTTGTATTCGATAAATGCCCTTGCTAAAGTTGGAAATCACATTTTAAGAAAGGGCTCCTATTCAATGTGTTGTCACGAGTGTCCACAAATTCATGCGATGAGGAAGTTACGTCTAGAATTGGATTTTTTTTTCAAATCACTTTAACCAATATCAGAATATTGATACTGCAGGAATTTGATGAGTGAGATATTTCTCCTTATCAAGAGAATTATTGAACATGACGGACCGTTGCAAGTTTGTACAATGCCAAGGTTGCTGTTACAGCAAAGTTTCGCTCAATTAAACCGGAAAATTACTCTGAAATAAATGTTACTCAATCATTTCCGATAAAGATATGGTTAAATATTGCAATATTTAGGCCCAAAATTTTTTAACCAAATAAATTAAAAAGTTTCGATTTAAAGCTTTCGTGACTGCAGGGATTCATCTTCTTTGTTCTTTCGGTAAAGTCACGTAGAAGGGAAGTAATAAAATAAAATAAAAATAATAAAATAAAATAATAAAATATATAATAATATAATATTATTTTATTATGTTTTATTTTTATTATTGTATTACTTCCCTTCTACGTGACTTTACCGAAAGAACCAAGAAGATAAATTAAAAAGGTTAAAATTTCACCGCGCAAACGACAACATAAGCACAATTACCACGGACAAAATGTATAACAACAACCACAAAGGATATGCACATTGAATTAAAATTCCATTTTATTATGAAAAGTCATTCAAATTCCATTGACGGAATGGACCAATAGGAGGAGGATGCGGTGGGGCGGCGGGGGAACGCTTTGTAAACACAGAGCACCGAACTCTTTTTTTCTCTCTCACATCACCACGTGACGCTCCTGGGGCCAATCACATCGCCGTTGCTATGGCCGGTTGCTATGGAGGGGTTTTCTGGTCGCTTCCCCCCCACCCCTAAAAAATATTCACGGGGGAGGGGGGGGGAAGAATAAATAAATAAATACGGCTGCGCCGACTGCGCATGCGCGGCCAATAGCGGCTCCAACACGACGGTGACTGCTGAAGCAGTCACGCGGAACCCCCCCGCTCGCCCCCCTCACCGTCACGTGGGACCCCCCCGCTCGCCCCCCCTCACCGTCACGTGGGACCCCCCNGCTCGCCCCCCNTCACCGTCACGTGGGACCCCCCCCCNGCTCGCCCCCCNTCACCGTCACGTGGACCCCCCTCCCGCTCGCCCCCCCTCACCGTCACGTGGACCCTCCCCCGCTCGCCCCCCCCTAACCGTCACGCGGAACCCCCCCGCTCGCCCCCCCCTCACCGTCACGTGGGACCCCCCCCGCTCGCCCCCCCTAACCGTCACGCGGAACCCCCCCGCTCGCCCCCCCTCACCGTCACGTGGGACCCCCCCTCCCGCTCGCCCCCCCCCCGCTCGCCCCCTCACCGTCACGTGGGACCCCCCCCGCTTGCCCCCCCGCTTGCCCCCCCTCACCGTCACGTGGGACCCCCGCCCGCTCGCCCCCCTCACCGTTACAAGGGACCCCCCCCGCTTGCCCCCCCTTCACCGTCACGTGGGACCCCTCCTCCGCTCGCCCCCCACGCTTGCCCCCCCCGCTTGCCCCCCCCCTCACCGTCACGTGGGACCCCCCGCTTGCCCCCCCCGCCTCTCACCGTCACGTGGGACCCCCCGCCCCCCTCTCACGCCGCTCCGTGACCACATTGCCACAAGCGACTTCATCCCCCACGCGGTCACCGTCTACGACTGCAGGATTATCATCAACATCATCATCAGCAACAGCAGCAGTAGCAATAGTGCTTGTTGAGGTGAAGTCCATTGTTGTGTGTCTGCTGGTAGAGGGACATCTTGTTGTTGTGTTTGTCCGGCTGCGTCGGTGCACACGTCTGCGTGGTTAATATTTGTTGTTATTTTAAGAGGCGGCCGCTGCGTACCTGTGAGAGGGGAATGTGATTGCGCCTGGGGACAGAGGCCGCTACGACGAGGCCGTCGAAGCTTCATTAGCACGCGGGGAAACGGCGATGGATGTTTAATAATAATGACGACGATGGATGTTTAATAATAATGATGGTGGTGGTGATGATGGTGGTGTGGGGAGAAGAGGAGAACGAGCCTCGTGGTGGTGGTGGTGGTGGGGAAGTCTCGAGTGAGCCGAGAACAAGAAGGGCGAGCGAATCGGGACGAGAGCGTGTGGGGAGGTAGAGCGATGGAGGAGGTTAGAGTGGTAGAGGTAGAGTGGTGGAGGAGTGGTTGAGGAGGTAGAGGAGTGGTTGAGGTAGAGTGGTGGAGGAGTGGTTGAGGAGGTAGAGGAGTGGTTGAGGTAGTGGAGGTAGAGTGGTTGAGGGTGAGTAGATGGAGTGGTTGAGGTAGAGTGGTTGAGGTAGTGGAGGAGGTAGAGTGGTTGAGGGTGAGTAGATGGAGTGGTTGAGGTAGAGTGGTTGAGGTAGTGGAGGTAGAGTGGTTGAGGGTGAGTAGATGGAGTGGTTGAGGTAGAGTGGTTGAGGTAGTGGAGGAGGTAGAGTGGTTGAGGGTGAGTAGATGGAGTGGTTGAGGTAGTGGAGGTAGAGTGGTTGATGAAGAGTGACCAGGGGCCGCCAGCGGGGCCCCGGGTTGACGAGGATCTGTCGACGTTGGGCTTCCCTCGCCTCCACGAGGGCGGCGGTTGACGGGGTGGGGGGGTTGACGCGGGGGGGGTGGGGGTTGCCGCGGGGGGTGGGGGGGTTGCCGCGGGGGGTGGGGGGGCGGGGGGTGGGGGGGGTTGCCGCGGGTGGGTGGGGGGGATGCCGCGGGGGGTGGGGGGATGCCGCGGGGGGTGGGGGGATGCCGCGGGGGGGTGGGGGGGCGGGGGGTGGGTGGGGGGGGATGCCGCGGGGGGGGGGGGATGCCGCGGGGGGTGGGGGGGTTGCCGCGGGGGGGTGGGGGGATGCCGCGGGGGGTGGGGGGCGGGGGGTGGGGGGGGTTGCCGCGGGTGGGTGGGGGGGGATGCCGCGGGGGTGGGGGGATGCCGCGGGGGGTGGGGGGGATGCCGCGGGGGGGTGGGGGGATGCCGCGGGGGGTGGGGGGTTGCCGCGGGGGGTGGGTGGGGGGGTGGGGGGGTTGCCGCGGGGGGTGGGGGGGGATGCCGCGGGGGGTGGGGGGATGCCGCGGGGGGTGGGGGGGTTGCCGCGGGGGTGGGGGGGTTACCGCCGGGGGGTTGACGCGGGGGGTGGGGGGTGGGGGGTTGACGCGGGGGTGGGGGGGGTTGCCGCGGGGGGTGGGGGGGGTTACCCCCGGGGGGTTGACGCGGGGGTTACCGGGGGGGGGGTCGAGACGACCTCGACGCGGCGACCCCACAGCAACCAACAGCAAAAAAAGGCGGGAAGCGCGAGACGGGCGGAGGAGGATGGGGGGGGGNCGAGCGGGGGGTGAGGCGGTGGGGGGCGAGCGGGGGGTGAGGAGCGGGGGGTGAGGAGGTGGGGGCGAGCGGGGGTGAGGAGGTGGGGGCGAGCGGGGGTGAGGAGGTGGGGGGCGAGCGGGGGTGAGGAGGTGGGGGCGAGCGGGGGGTGAGGATGTGGGGGCGAGCGGGGGTGAGGAGGTGGGGGGGCGCGGGGGGTGAGGAGGTGGGGGCGAGCGGGGGGTGAGGAGGAGGTGGGGCGAGCGGGGGGTGAGGAGGAGGGGGCGAGCGGGGGGTGAGGAGGTGGGGCGAGCGGGGGTGAGGATGTGGGGGCGAGCGGGGGGTGAGGAGGTGGGGGCGAGCGGGGGGTGAGGAGGTGGGGCGAGCGGGGGTGAGGAGGTGGGGGGGCGAGCGGGGGTGAGGAGGTGGGGGNCGAGCGGGGGTGAGGAGGTGGGGCGAGCGGGGGTGAGGAGGGGTGGGGGCGAGCGGGGGTGAGGAGGTGGGGGCGAGCGGGGGTGAGGAGGTGGGGCGAGCGGGGGTGAGGAGGTGGGGGNCGAGCGGGGGTGAGGAGGTGGGGGGCGAGCGGGGGTGAGGAGGTGGGGCGAGCGGGGGTGAGGATGTGGGGGGGGGGGAGAGGGGGCGGGGGGTGAGGAGGTGGGGGGCGGGGGGTGAGGAGGGGGGGGCGAGCGGGGGTGAGGAGGTGGGGGCGAGCGGGGGTGAGGAGTGGGGGGGGCGAGCGGGGGGTGAGGAGGTGGGGCGAGCGGGGGTGAGGAGGTGGGGGCGAGCGGGGGGTGAGGGGTGGGCGAGCGGGGGTGAGGGGTGGGGCGAGCGGGGGTGAGGAGGTGGGGGCGAGCGGGGGTGAGGAGGTGGGGGGCGGCGGGGGTGAGGGGGGGGGCGAGCGGGGGTGAGGAGGTGGGGGGGGGCGAGCGGGGGTGAGGGGTGGGGGGGCGAGCGGGGGTGAGGGGGTGGGGGCGAGCGGGGGTGAGGAGGTGGGGGGGGCGAGCGGGGGTGAGGAGGTGGGGGGNCGAGCGGGGGGTGAGGAGGTGGGGGGCGAGCGGGGGTGAGGAGGTGGGGGCGAGCGGGGGGTGAGGAGGTGGGGGNCGAGCGGGGGTGAGGAGGTGGGGGGGCGAGCGGGGGTGAGGGGTGGGGGGTGCGAGCGGGGGTGAGGGGTGGGGGGCGAGCGGGGGGTGAGGAGGTGGGGGGNCGAGCGGGGGGTGAGGAGGTGGGGGGGCGAGCGGGGGTGAGGAGTGGGGGGCGAGCGGGGGTGAGGAGGTGGGGGGGCGAGCGGGGGTGAGGAGGTGGGGGGCGAGCGGGGGTGAGGAGGTGGGGGCGAGCGGGGGTGAGGAGGTGGGGGGGCGAGCGGGGGTGAGGAGGTGGGGGGCGAGCGGGGGGTGAGGAGGTGGGGGTGCGAGCGGGGGTGAGGAGGTGGGGGGGCGAGCGGGGGGTGAGGGGTGGGGGCGAGCGGGGGTGAGGAGGTGGGGGCGAGCGGTGGGTGAGGAGGTGGGGGGGCGAGCGGGGGTGAGGGGTGGGGCGAGCGGGGGGTGAGGGGTGGGGGCGAGCGGGGGTGAGGAGGAGGGGGGGCGAGCGGGGGTGAGGAGGTGGGGGGGCGAGCGGGGGTGAGGAGGTGGGGGCGAGTGGGGGAGGGGGTTCGTGGATCCGTTGCGCGTCACAGTTCGTGTCGTGCGCTGCTCACAACGCGAGGCTCGTGGTGGTCGTGGTGGACACGACAACGAGGAGTCGTCGTCTTCGTATAGGAAGAGGAGGTGGTTGTGGTGGTGGTTGTTCTTGTGGGTTCGCGTGTCCATCGCTGTTGTTGTAACGAGCCACGGGTGCGACTTTGTGGTGTGGACGCCGTCGTTTTCTGAGGTAAAATTTCGACGACATTTTTGTGTTTGCCGCCCGTCAAAAGGCTACGGGCGGCATGCGATGTTGTAGCTTGTGTTCGTCACACGATGTGTAGCTTGTGTTCGTCACACGATGCATCCATCGTAAGTTAATTGCAATTATAACGCCTTTTGTGTGAGTCGACCTTGGCGGCTTTTGACGACGACTTTATTGAGTAGGCCCGTGTCACAAGCACCACCACAAAAACAACAACTTGTACAGGAAACATGATTTATGAATGATTACCAGTTATCTAAGCTATAGAGTGTGGGGAGAAGAATTCATGGCAATTTTAACCGATTAAATGAGTAACTCGGGCGACTTTGTGCGCTAATCGCGTGTGTGGAACTTCTTTCGCACCGTACCTTTGTTGCGTTCTAACGAAAGTTAACGGACAATGTTGCGTGCAACTTTTATCAGGTGACATCGACAGCGATTAAGCGACAAATGTTGTTTAAGTGGTGTCAAAAGTGTGTGAGGTAGTGTAATTACACTTAGTGTTGTGTTTAGTATCGTACAACGTTACGTCTTTGTGTTTAGTATCGTACAACATTACGGGTCTACTTTGTGTTTAGTATCGTACAACATTAAGTCTTTGTGTTTAGTATCGTACAACTGTACTGCTTTTTTGTTTAGTATCATACAGCATTACGTATTACGTCGTCTTTGTGTTCGTATCGTACAATATTACGTGTCTACTTTGTTTAGTTTCGTACAACATTACGTGTTACATCTACTTTGTGTTCAGTATCGTACATTACGTATTACGTCTCCTTCGTGTGTAAACGTAACTTGGCAGCTGTTTTGTGTTGACTTTTGTGTCTTTTTGAAGATAAAAAAACGACGTTCCACCGTTTTGTACGTCTTGAGTACTGTATACAAAGTCGTTTAAACATCAATCGTTAATTTTTAAATGTTTAACGGGTTTTTCTGGCGCGAATAGCGAACAAATTATGTCGTGCGGTGAATATAACGGGAATAAACAGTACAGTGGTTGGTTTGTTTTAAACAAATCGTGGTAAAATTCGGAATAATAATGCAACGTTAACAATAGGTTGGTTGTTCCATTTCAGCGAAACGATTCGTATTGTTTTAACTTGTTAATTCTTAATGAAGGGAGAGGAAAATAAAATAATTGCTCGCCCTACTTTGTAAGCCGTGTGAAACAACGATAATGTTTAACTAAGGAGGAGTGATCATTTACACCTTGAGAGTTTACATTAAATAAAGGTTAACATCAAAGATGTTTATGGCCGAGAAGTTTGACGCGATTGTAAGTTTGTGTTGGAACCATTTACTACAATTAATGTAAGTCGATATCAATCATTGATACCGTTTCCACGCCCACAATTGTGTTGTGTTTTGTTCCATCGTGCCTTGTAAGGGTCTACTACGTATTGCAATGAATACTGTTAAAACATAAATGCGATGCAGTCTTCTATTATTGCATTGATGTACATTTGTATCCCTTGTATAATGTTGTATTGTGCATTATACTGCGTATGATTAATGTTGCTAAAACGCAAGGCTGCGTATTGTGTTGCATGCTAATGCATAGGCGTTGTACTGTGCGTATTGTATAGTTTCTATAGAACGACATTCTATAACTACGGTATATCCATGGCATTCATTGTGTGTGTGTTTATGTTATGCTGTCACAGTGTTTTATTGGAATAAAACAGCTGCGTCTTAGCACCCTGTACATTTTATTACATTCCTGGAAGACATTCTTTGTTGTTCCGAAAGGCTACGTAAAGTATGGAACTCTTTCGCACCGTACGTAGTCAACCGTGCTAATCGGAGGTGCATTAGCAACACAGTACGTTGCAATGCGGTAGGTTGCAATGCAATAGGTTGCAATACAGTACGTTGCAATACAGTACGTTGTAATACAGTACGTTGCAATACAGTACGTTGCAATACAGTACGTTGCATTGCAATACAGTACGTTGTATTGCAATACAGTACGTTGCATTTAATACTTATTACATAGTATCGTAAGTATTGCATTGCTGTGTTTTCATGTTGTAATACGTTGCTGTGTATTGCTTGGAATGCTGCGTTTGTATGTCTTGCATATCCATATCCCATATATAAATGTCTGCGTATGGGGTTGCATTGTACAATATTAAATAGTACAGCTATTGCATGCATCGTATTGCATGGTATTCTTGACAATTCCTTTAATGTGTATGTGTGTATCATACAGTACTGCTGCTAAATATCATTGATAATATTTAATTGTATTATGTCAGGCTGAAAACTCTACATACCCTTCTATACTAGAGTATATAATTACGTTTGCGTTGCACGCTACCGTATTCAAATCCAGTCTATAGTATGGTGTGCACTAGAGTATATCATTGGAGTGTATTGTTTCGGGTGATTACGTTGCATTTATATAGAACTAACCTTTTGGCCTGTCCAGATCGGGTGTATTGCAGTAAATCATTGCATCAATTCGTGTGCAGTTTGTAAGGGCGCGGTGACACAGACCTATTTCATTTTAAGGTTATAATCCCTCGTTCATCGTGACGTCCTTTTTACTTCAATGTCTCAACAGCGTGACGGAGATCGCGTGACGTGAGGGTTCTGCCTTTGTAGTGAGGGTTGTGATTCTAGACTTGAAGTTTTCGTGACTGCAAGGATTTTTTCGGTTAAGTCGCGTAGGTATTTTTTTTTATTGAGGGTTGTAAGTTGACGCCGAGGAGGGGGGGAGGAGGCACCTCGGCCCCCAATGTGTCAGCCGCTAATGATTATGAATGGGGGGGGGGGTGTCAATTTGGAGGACGTCACTTGCTCATGAATATTAATGAGGGGGCTGGTCTATGTGGGGTGACGTCACGAGCGTTAAGGACAGACATTCCTGGGTGATTATAGTAAGTATTACATTCCACATCGCTGTGGTACACGCCCGTGGGGTGTCTTTGACCATACTTCACCTCGATGTTCATTGCGGGTTTAGATAGATCGTTTATTGTCATTGTCACCAGTCCGCTGCTGAATGTAGACATCTTACCCTCCCCCGTGCGTATCGGTCATAGGTCGTTTGAACCGTCCTGTACCGACAATGGTTCATGCTGGTTTGGTGCACGGCGAGAAACAAAACCTGTTCATGTTTCGTCACTTGCTACTATGTTAGCCGTGGCCGGAATTCTAACTCGGGCTGCCGAGTTCATGGCAGGGCGTAAACCAGCGTGGCGTGGTCAATGTCTGTAGGGTATGTGATCTATGCAATGTGTGTGTGTTATTCCATTTCTGTGTAAATATTGTGGGAGCGGTAGTGTAGTGGTTAGCGCTACGCTGTGCTACGAACCCAGCGACCGAGTTCGATTCCCGCTCACGGCCAACACCGGTGACGATTATCTGAACCGGTCCTGGGCCTCCGCTAGGTCGACTCAGCCTCAAATAAGTACCCGGTGTGGTGTGTAAACATCGCACCTGGGGAGACGAAGGCGGCCAGGCGGCCGGGCGTGGTGCTGGCCACCCACCCCCTCGTGTGCCGTGCCGGCCTTCATCGGTGTCAGCACTTTCCCTTACAATCGGTTAAGGCTATATACGGGGGGTGGGATCTGTGTCTTTTGTGTTATACAGTACGACTGCAAATCACGGTACAGTATATTGCACAGCAGCAGTAGTCGCCAACATATCTGAACCTCCCCCCCCCCCCCCCCCACTGACCGAGCGCTCGATAAAGACGTGCGGACTACGACGCCTCTTCCTCAGTCAAACGAGACGACGTACGACGAACATTTAAACGGGGGCTCTCTTTAAAGTCTAAAGTGTAAGAGCGTCTGCAGACACTTCCGCGAGCGACCGCCGTATAACACCACACACAAAACGCAAGGCCTGCGCGAGTGCCACGCGGTGTTTTGTGAAACCGCGCACGACTGCTTCTGTCGCGAGGCCATCCCCTCGGGGTCACCACCGCCGCGTGTTTGCGACTGCGTGCACAGGCGAGAGGAGACGAGGAAGAGGAGGAGGAAGAGGAGAGGAGGAGGAAGGGGGGGTGGGAAGGCGGGCAGGGAAGATGTCGGCGCAGTCACGTCGCCATCGTGCTACCTGTGCGACCTGCCGCGCATGCCGTGGGCCATGCTGTGGGACTTCTCGGAGGCCGTGTGCCGCGGCTGCGTCAACTACGAGGGCGCCGACCGCATCGAGCTGGTCATCGAGGCCACCCGCGCCATGAAACGCGGGGCCAACGGCCCTCAGCGGCCGCCTCCGCTCACAACAAGCAGCCCAAGGACGGCGGCGGCGGCGGCGGTGGCTACGGGCCCGGCGGG
This sequence comes from Lethenteron camtschaticum, assembly GCA_018977245.1. Lineage (NCBI taxonomy): Eukaryota > Metazoa > Chordata > Hyperoartia > Petromyzontiformes > Petromyzontidae > Lethenteron > Lethenteron camtschaticum. Next base: position 3,544,341 of record MU249623.1, on the reverse strand, counting down.
GGCGGGTCGGGGTCGGTCGGCGGATCAGGCGGCGGGCCTCCCGGGGTCGGCGCGGCCTCGCCTCATTCGGCCGCGCGGCGGCCGCGGCTGCGGCGAGGATTTTCTTCGGCAACGGCCACGGAGGCCACGGGGGCCACGGCGGCGCGCACGGCAAGGACGAGCCGCCCGAGCTGAGCCGGCACAGCCCCACGCTGGGCAGCAGCAGCGCGGCGGGCGGCCGGGGTCGGCGCGGGCACCGTGGGACACGCGGGCAGCTCGCTCTTACAAGGTGCGGACTGCGTCGGGTGTTGTGTTGTGCGCGTGTGTGTCAGACGATCCTGCAAGGTTGTATAAGAGTGCGTGTTATATGCCCCAATGTGTCACGTGTGCAGTGTTCTGTTTTCTAAAGATGCGTGTGTGTAAGAAGTTCGTGCAAGGTGTGGAGAGTTTGTGTGACTTGTTCAAGTGCGTGTGTAATGTGTGGGGAGACAAAGGCGGCCGGGCGAGGTGCTGGCCTTCATCGGTGCTAGCTGACAGCACTTGACCAAACAGTCTGTTATGGCTACACGGGCATCTGTCTCTGTTACGTGCTGATGTCAAGGTGTGTTCCGTTTGTATTACATATAGGGTGTGGGGAGGGTATGTATTACATATATCACACGCTCCTACTAGCTATATATGTCGAGGGTGTTACTGGATTGTGTCACACTACTAGGTTTTGTGTATGTTAACATATGCCCCCTATGATGATGTGTCACAGTGTTTCGGTTGTGTTCCATATTCTTACGAAGTGTGTGAAGTATGTGTTTTTTGAAGGTTGTGTATGGTGCGTTACATGCTCCTCCTACAAGATGTGTTTTCCATTTTTTCTATAGACATGCTTTTGAAAATGCGTGTGTGTGTGTAGGGTTTGAGTGTTGTTTGCCTTCAAAAGGTTTGAGTGCAAGAATGCGTTTTGCCCTCTGTAAATCCTTTGGCCGGGTGTGCGTCCCCCCCCCCCCACTGCATTGTGGGGTGTTTGTGAGGTGTATGTCACACGGGGAGCGGTAGTGCAGCGGTTAGCGCGCTGCGCTACGAACCCGGCGACCCGAGTTCGATTCCTGCTCACGGCCATGCGAGTTCGATTCCCGCTCACGGCCAACACCAGTGACGATTATCTGAACCGGTCCTGGGCCTCCCCAAGGTCGACTAAGCCTCAAATAAGTACCTGGTTTGGTGTGTAAACATCGTCACTCGGGAGACAAAGGCGGCCGGGCGTGGTGTTGGCCACCCACCCCCTCGTTGCCGTGCCGGTCTTCATAGGTGCTACTCGCTAACAGCACTTGCCGCAACAGTTTGTTGAGGCTATACGGGGGTGTTTGTCTTGAATGTCACATGGCCGTGCAAGGCGTGTTTGAGGCATCCCCTGCAGCGCAAATTGTGTACAGTGTATTGTTTTGTCTATGCTGGTGCCATGGTTTCCCACAAGGTGTGTGTTGTGGCAGGGGATTACATACCATTGCAAGGTGTGTGTGTGTATTGTACTGTGTGTGAGACACTTCACGTGTCCTCAAAGTGCACCAGGCCTGGCACAGGCGCCGTGTTGACGTCACCGTCACTTAGTGGGGAATGGCCGGGTATTGGTGAGGTGTAGGTGTGCGTGTCGGTGTGTTTGTGGGGAGTGGTAGTGTCACGGTTCGCTTCGAACCCTGCTACCGAGTTTGATTCGCGCTCGCAGTACCACTGGCAATTATTCGAACCGGTCCAGGGCCATCCCCTACGTCGACACAGCCTCAAATGAGTATCTAGTGCGGCCTCTCCTAGGTCGACTCAGCCTCAAATTAGTACTTAGTGCGATGTGTAAACATTGTACTGGGGAAACAAAGGCGGCTGGGCGTGGTTCTGGCCACCCACCCCCTCGTGTGCCGTTCGGGCCTTAATAGGTGCCACTCGCTAACAGCTCTTGCCCCAACAGTCTATCAATGGCTATCTGGGGATCTTTGTATTTGTGTGAGAGGCCCCTATAAGGTGCACGAGGAAGTGACAGTAGGCGGGTAAATAAACACAGTGCCTGGCACTTGTTCCTGCAGATCTTTCTACAATAATAGACCAGATTTTCGTCCGTTCGTGGGTCGTGTGTTTTTAGTTGATGAAATGGTAATGGACGACGTTCCTTGAGTTTCGTCTAGGGTTCGGAGTTAACACTTCAGGTTCAAGATTTGCAGCTCACGCTTAGGAAAGGGTTTTTGTTTCGGGTGTTTGGTGTAGCAATGGTCGTACCTTAGACCTTTATCACATATCTTAGGCACGGTTGTCTCCGCCACTTGATAAGAATTCAAGGTGGTACCATGTCACCTGCTCATTCAAAGTTCTGTAGTTGTCGTCTCTAAAGTGTTGCAGAAGTATATATATGATAAAGAAAGACACAAATATCATTTTATATGTAGTAAGCTATCGCCTTGCAAATGCTGCGTGTCCTGGGCCGTCCGATACAAGTTTACAGCATTGCTCATCAGAAGGAAATACTTAAAGTTATGCTTCAAGAGTTCCATTATAGCGCTCTGGTGATGTCACTGCATTGGAACGCCGTACGTGTTAATGCAATGCACATCATATCCGGAAGACTGAAACCGACACCAATCTCCTGGCTCTGCGTTTGGGCGAACATTCTGTCACCAAATTACCACGGAGACATGAAAGGACGTTTACACAGCTTCTTGCCAACGACAGCCTGCCTACCCATTAACCAGTACATCTCGACAGCGTCCCTCGGCGTAGACTCAAGTCCCCCATCCCCTACGTGGGGATCGCGCTGCCCGTCACCATCCTAGAATCTCGCTCCGATGCGGAAGGATGCTGGAACGAGGCGACGTACCCCAAACAAAAACATTCGAGACCCAAACATCGCACCTCCTGTCTTTGACATTCCTCGAGCCACTGGTGTGTAACCATCGAATGCATCAGAACATCAACGGACCGATGCGTACATCTGCTGAACAATTTAAGGAAATCCACAGTGCGGTGGCCATGCAACACAAATTATGGACCATGTAGCAAACCACTGTCGTCTTTGTTTTAATGGAGGAGGAGGAATAACACAACTCTCTCCTGAAGCGTCTCGTGCAATAGCAGGACCGACACATTGGCACTTAGCTCCTGAACAAGAATGTGTAGCTCCTGAACCAGAATAGAATAGATTGCAGTGCCACTGAAGTGACATCACAACCAATGTTATGGCGGGCTTCAACATAACGTTAGAGTCTTTATTTTCCTTACTTTTTCAAACTCGTATCTACAAGATCAGAGATGTTTTTTGTTTCAGTCTTCCTCGTCTCTTGTGCATGTATATTTTCTCCCAAGTGATGTATTAAGACATATGCTTTTAAAAATGTTAGCTCGGTATTAATGGACCGAATGTTGTGTTCGTTCCTGTGAGAGATACGATGAGGCAAACACGCTTGCACGGGGTATAAGACGTGTGCAGAGGCTGGAGGCAGGAATTGTAATGGTCTCGCGGGTCAGGCGACCTAGGGAAAGACCTTAAACCACCAAGTGTTGCGTGGGATACTGTTAGGGCAGATGTTGCACAAGTCACGTGGCCTACAGGATAACACAGATCCAGGTTCTTGGCAGAGAGGGTATTGAGCATTGCATAGGTGTGATGGCATCGACAGCTTTGGCCATGATGACACGAGATCCTGCAAATAGTTTGATAGTTGGTGTACCCATAAATGCGTCTGGTGTGTAAAGTGGTGTTTCGTTCGGAGTGGTAATGTTTTCAGTTCAGGGGGATTCATGTGGTTTGCAGTGTTATGCATTGTGTGGCAATGGTGAGCATTTTTTTTGTGTGTGTAGTGTTGCCAAAACACTTGTGTGGTGAATTATGATGATGGTGCTTCTGATGCTGCTGTGGTGCCTGTGATGTGTGTGGTGTCTTGTGATGTGGTTTGTATCCCATGTGAAACAGAACCCCCATTCTGTATCGCTTGTTCCCCATGATATATATAACTCCTGTTCTGTATCACTTGTTGGCCATGATATGTGCAGCTCTTTGGCCATGATTCCTTTTAGTGCCAACGATGTGTTTAATGGGGTGGTGCCCGCCATCGCCTGTCATGCATGCGGTGCCTGTGATATTTGAGTGGTGGCACCAGTGGTTAGTGCACTAACCACCAACCCTAAAATGAGTACTTTGTGTGGCGTGTAGACATCGGCACTGAGGGCGGCCCGGCTCTTGGTTACCACCCTATTGTATGCACCGTGACGACCCTAATAGGTGCTCGCCAACGGCACTTGCCCCTACAATCTGTGTCGGCTATACGTGAGAGTAGTCTCTTTGTCTTGTGTGTGTGTGCGCGCTGTTTGTGAATCCTGGACAGTTTCTCTGTCGACGTGACATCGTCCTTCAATGCCGAGTATTCTACCCCCGCTTCTCCCTGGGGTTGCTTTTCCATTATAAAACCCAGGATATGTGGCAGCGCCGGAGTGACGTAGGCTTCTATAAATATTTCACGCGACTGCCGGTTTTTCTTTCTTCAAAAAGGATGCTGGCACAGCTGAATGCCGGAATGGAAAGAGCCCTCGTGTACCGTATATTTATATTTTATGCGAGAAATGTGAACGTCCTCGATAATGGATTAGGTGCTGTAATGCATCGAATGCGGTGGGTTACAACTCGTCGCGAGTGATCACGTAGAAGCGCCGCCAGGGTGGCGTTTGTTGTGCCCATCACCCACACGGCGATGTGCAAGCAACCACCAACCAACCACGTGAGCTGCCCGCAAAAATGCACACAGCAGCACGTACAGTAATAGCGCGAGGCTTATTGGGGGCATTTAATCACGGGGGAAGGAAGGAAGGAGGATTGTGAAAGCGCGCGCTTTAAGCTGATGGGACAGACGATAGCAGCAGCAGCATGCTGAAGCCATTATTGCCAGCGTTGCTTGCTGCTGCTACTGCTGCATCGTGGAGTTTTTTTTTCTTCCCAAGGATGAACGCCGCCGCAGTTGTCTCGTCGCCCCCTTTGTGAGAACGGGGCTTTTTTTTGTGCCCAAAACGTGTGAACTCTCTCCAATGCGGTTGTTATGATGTTAAAAAAACTATACTGTACAGCCCACAATACTCGCAACATACTGTATTTGTATAAAGGTGTCAGTTTTTGTACCAGTTGTAAGGGTAAAAACCTATTACTATATTTTGCCACTGGTAAAGGAGGTCTCTTAGTGTATACTGTATTTCCTTTCAGAGATCTATGTAAAAATCTGCGTCATTTGGACAGGTAGTCGCCCGCATCTTGTATACAGGAAGTTGGTCACACTTTAGACTTGTAAAAGGTAATGGAAATATACAGACTAGGGTTCGGAAATAAGTTTTTTAGGCTGTTGTAGCATTTACGTCCGTGTGTCTTGAAAAAAATGTCCTTTGACACCGACAAAGATCCGACCGTGTCTTGTTTGTGAGCCACGATTTAGCAAAAAAAACCCGTTCCAAAATGGAGGCTTCCTTGCTCGTTTTCTCTTGTGTGTACAGTTTTTGCAGTCTTCGTGTGTGTGGCAGAGGTGAATAAACACAATGCCGCGTGTGTGTGCGTGTGCAGACTTGGCACCATTTTACACGCATGGCCGGTTGGGTTGGAGTTTCATAACGCCCAGCGTCGGTGGCGGGAGGGGAAGAGAAGCGAGCGATGTTGCGAATGGGGGCTACTACAGTAGGCTAAAGTGCAGCGGCGTGGTCGTGGGGGTGGGTGGTGATGTCACGGAGGTTTGTTTGACGTCATGGTCACTGTACCGGGTGATGCAAGATGTCCCCCCCCCCCNGCGGCCCAAACCATGCGGCCGCCACCTGATTTCTTTGACGCCATCTCACCTTGAGGTCCACATGTGGAGACAGACAATGATCTCGTCGGCTGTGTTGGATGTTACGTCAATAACATTGAGGTGGAAATAAATTACGTTTCAAGGGCTTGTGCAGCTCCTTTAAATGTAAATGTGTACATGTTGCTGATAAGATGCACTCCCGAAAGAACATGCGTCTAATGGATTTCGTAAAACAAAATAGGTTTACGTGGAGAGGAATTTTTTTGTATGAACATTCTCCAAAACTATTGTTATTTATACATTGGCCTTACGTTTCTGTATATATGTCCACATTTAATCTGTTTATGTTCGATTTTGTCCACTTTTGTGTGCGTCTCATTGCCCGCTTTGGACTGTGGTACTTAATGACACAAAGCAATAAATGGGCAGTTCCTGCTCTGCACTGATTCCACAGATATATGTTTACGCTCCTGTGAATAATTGACGTGCACTAACCGCCTGCTGTATTTTGCAGCCTCGAGGCAAAGGTTAAGGTCCATTGGCAGTCTCGCGGGGCTTACCAGAACATTTTAATCTCTGCTGATGCTTTTTAAAATATTAATTATCCTTTCTTTGAATCCCAGCCCATAGTACAGAGCTGTTAATTTCAGCTACAGATTCCTACAATCCGCGCACCCCTTAGGCCTGAGTTAGTGTTTCACTGTGAAATATACATCCGTTACTATAACGCAGACAGCTGGATGAAGGCCTTCATACATGTCGGTCATGGAGATAGTTTGACCATACTTCACCCAACAGGTCGGTGAGGATTAGTCAAGGGGTAGGGGAGACTAGGATCTGTTTAGATTTCACTTGTCACTAATTGGCCTTGTCTGGTTATTATCGATCTCGGATTGCCGAGTTCATGTGCTAAACACTGCGCCATGGCTTTGTCACTTTCAGGAGTAAATTTTTTTTTATTTTTACACGTATTTTTTGGAGGCCAAAGATTAGTTTGCGAAGTATATTTTGAAAATCAGTCACGTGACTTTACTAATGAGTGTAACAGTTCAATTACGGGTACTCAATATTATTTTTATGCTCACAATACGTGTGTACGTGAGTTAAGTTTTGCTTTATTTACAATATATATTTATACTCCTGTGTGACTGGTTCACGGATACCCCCAAGTTTATTGAAAGTTTACGGTAACTGCATGCTTCATCCTGGCAAAAGAGAATAATTTAATAGAAATGAATCGTAATAACAAATGGTGGCATTTCATCTAATTGTGGAGGTGGCTGGATTACGTCAAATGCTTACTAATCGGCAGTGAATATAAATGTTTTTTTAATTATCAGACTGCAGGTTTTTTTTCTCGAAGAAGTGTTATTTTAAATAACAAACGGGGGTGGGGGGGGACTTTTAACTCAGAACAGAGGAAGGCTCGGATTGAAACTTGCCGAGTGATCAGAATATTTTGAGTGGCATCCAGCAAGGCCGAGGGGGGTTATCTCCATTTGCATGTGGCGTGTGACCTGCGTCTTTTAACGAGTCGCTCAAAAGTGAACGCAGCCATGCGAGTCTCGGTCAAGGGACTTCAAGTTTGCAGAAGATGGTGCTACAAACAGCCGAATTGTATTATTCACGTGTTCCAATTCCTGGCGACATTGTGCACCTTGTAGTTAATGTAGATCAGGTGAAATCGAGAGGCAAAAATGGTGGGTGTGAAAGACCATTGCACTGTACAACCACTGTGTTAAACTTGTATTGTCATTCTGTTTAAAACATTATCGGTGTAAGAGCGGGCTTGCAGTTTCTGTGTTCATTAGGAAATGTGTTTACCTTGCTTTAAATAGGCACGATCGTTTAACACGATTTCCACATTCATGAGTAATGCGTTGGAATGGTGCGATTCATGCAAGTTATTAGGATATTAAATGCTGAGGTTGCATAAAGGGTAGTAGCGCAATTGAACTGGACTAGCTTGACGAGAAATGAGAGACTTACACAAGACCCTAAAAACGGGACAAAAAAATAATTGTATTCCTGCGATGAATCGCGACTCCGAATAGCAAGAGTGAATTGAAGCCACTTCGGCGATGAATTATTTCACAGCTCGTTTTGAATTTTACTGGCTGCATTATAAATTAGCGTAGCGGTTGTCTAAGTGGTCGTGTTGACGGCAGTCGTTCCGTTGCAGTTGCACGAGTGCGTAGACGCGGAGCAAAGAGAGCTCGTTGGGCTGAAAAGGGGAAACACAAAACCTGGGCTTGCACACAAAGGTTGTGCGTTTGTTGGCATGCTAATCGTGACGTGGTGGGTGGGGGGGGATGTGTCTGTCAGTGGCGGCGGCGGCTTGCGGGCGCGTTGCCCCACGACGTGAATGATTCGCTCGCCGGTCACGTCTCAGATGCTGGGCAGGCTGCATCGTCGGTCACTAAAGCACAGGGCTCTGGGGCAGGCTGCAATGCGGGTGGGGAAGGTCTCATTTTAGCGGCTGTTGAACTAGAAATAAAATACATTTTAGATTTTCTTTTCTCAGTCGTGTCCCCTGGGGGAGGGGGCAGGGAAACCGATCTCGAATAAGCAAGGGTACAAATATTTGGTGGGCTATTGCCTTCAACATTCTGTAAACCTCCGAGAGATGATTGATGACTCGGTGGTTCATTGTTGTCTTGCGCTCCAAATGGAAAGATTATAATTACGGTCATTTCACACGTGTACTGTTCACTGGTGCATTCTATTACTGGCTGTCGTGACAACTATACTATTGTGTGCGTGTTGTTTTATGCACGCTTCTGTCTGTGCAACTGTGCCAAATGCCCATTGAGCCATGCTGTGCCGCTGGCGCCCACGTGCCGTGCTCGCCCTCTGACACTCGTCGCCCCGCGTGTCGTGTGTGTGTCGTTGCCGGCAGGGTCGCGCCTCTCCCGTAAGCGGCGCGTGTCCCCGGACCCAACGCCGGACCCCTCGAAGCACGACGAGTCGGGCAGCGGCGGCGGCGGCCTCCGCCTGTCGGCGCAGCACGCGCACTGGCTCCACGCGCCGCCCGACCACGGCATGCGGCTCACCGTGGCCTACCCGCCACCCTCGGGGCCCTCCCCAATGGCGGCCCTCATCTCGGCCACCGACAACCTCGCCAGCAGCAGCACCAACGCCGGCCACGCCAACAGCGGCGGCGGCGGCGGAACGCAATCGCCGAAAGACAACGGCATCCCGCAGGTGCACTCGACCAGCTCGCGCCGCAACAGCAACGGCCACCACGACGGCGGCGGCGGCGGCGGGAGCGGCTCGCCGAGCGAGCTGCGCGCGCGCAGCAGCGGCGGCGGCGGCGGCGACCAGGGCTTGCTGAACTCCGGCGGGCAGCAGATCCCGGACTCGCAGGCGGGCGTGGGCATGAGCGTGGCGCTGGCGGGGCAGGCGCGGCGTCGCCCCTGTGCTGCACGCTGTGTCGCGAGCGGCTGGAGGACACGCACTTTGTGCAGTGCCCCTCGGTGGCATCGCACCGCTTCTGCTTCCCGTGCTCGCGCGAGAGCATCAAGGCGCAGGCGCGGGCGGCGAGGTGTACTGCCCCAGCGGGGAGAAGTGTCCCCTGGTGGGTTCGACCGTGCCGTGGGCCTTCATGCAAGGGGAGATCGGCACCATCCTGGCCGGCGACGTTCGCGTCAAAAAGGAGCGCGACCCGTGATGGCGACGACGGTGGAACGCGTTCGCCGTCGAGAGGAGAGAAAAAAAACATTGGTGGTTAAGTTTGCTGTTCTGCCCGTCACGTGTCTTTCATTTGTTGCTCCTTTTTAAACTACGTGTGTGTGTTATTGTTTATGCCAACATCACATTTAGAGCAGGTCTAGTGTGCTTCTAGTATGCCGTCCCTTCTGTCTCTTGGTTCACGGATTGGCGGCAGCGTAAAGGAGGAGCCCTGTGGGAGATGACCGAGTTTTACCCGAGTACGCAGGGGGGCACCGTTTCGAAGAAGAAAACCTCTCCATTGATGATAATTCCACTGAGCCGCCCACTAAGCCCGTAAGTGGAACGTTTTTATAAAGTATGAAAAATAAATATATATCTATGCTGTACATAAACACATATATTTTTCGTTTTGAAAATTTTTTAAAGAACGAAAGTTCCAAATTGGTGCCAATTGACAAAGCGCGGGGGGGGGGGGCAAATTGACGGCACGGGGTGTACTATCGTCGCCTTGCGGGGGGAGGGGGGGCCCCCTCCGCCTGAGACGACGAAAGTGTTGTCCCATCTGCACTCGCGAGGCCCCCCCCCCCCACGCCGCACCAGTACGACGCAACTCGACAGCACCGCCATCAGACAAATTCACCCGCCCTCCACCGTCGCCTAGGCAACACCCCCTGGCAAATTCCAGAAACGTGTAGACGCTTCACGGCCCTATCAGATAAGCCGTGCCGCGCGCGCGCTTGAGGAAACCGCGGCAGAGTGAGGCTTTCCTCTCGAGTGAACCAGGCCCTGCAGGAGAGCAAGGAGGAGCGTGCGGCGGCGCCGGCATCGCAGATCGCCTGCGTTGTCCTGGGGAGCGGCTGCCAGCAGGCCTTGGTCCATTGGGACGTTGCCGAGGGGGCGGTGGGGGGGGGCAGTCTGAACGGTCGGCCAAGAGAGGGGGCGAGGACGCCAGGACGCGAATGCCATTGTCCCCTTTGTGAGGCAAGACCGTGTCGTGCCGCTGCCGACGTGCGCATGCTGTAACACTAACCGCGCACACGCTTCCATGCACGACAGCCGGTGGCCGAAAAGGCGGTGACAAGGGGCACGGAAACCAGCCGCTCCGGTTTCACCCGCCTGCCTCGACAGAGCCCCCCTGCTGCATACTTCGCCCCCAATGCCCGTGCACGTTCCACCGTCGTCGTCACCATGATTTTTTTTTTTACTTGAAAAGAAGAATTTTCCCTTTCAGTAACGCCCGTCCCGGGGTGGCCCGCGTCGCTCGACGTCCCGCGGCTGTGACACACGGGGAGGAATGGACTGGCTCTCTACCCCGGTGAAACACGGCAACGTCAAGCGCGAAAAGAAACCTCACGGGTGTGATGTAGGGTTTACACGGATCTATCCGGGTCTTAGGGTTATTAATGTTGTTTTAGCTCGTCCACCTGTATAATCGTCGATGATCTTTTTTTGCCCACGTATTCTTGAGTTTTGTTTTTGTACGTATACTCGGCTTGGAGAGATGAAACTCGTTTGTACGGTTTTTAGAGAGCGCTGTTTGGCAGTGTCTAGGTACTTGAGGGGGTGGTCTCGCGAGCAGGAAGCGCCAGGCAACAAACTCGGCGATGTCGAGGGTGGCGGAGGTCACGCCGCACCGCGCTGCGCGAACTTTGTACATTTCTGTTTTTCTTTTTTCGTTTCCGAGGGTTTGCTTAAAAGAGGAGGAGGAAATGCATGTTTAGGAAAAAGTTTCAACAAATCCAACAGAGAAAGGTAATTGGCACAGGCCCCGAGGGGGAGGGGGGGGTGGGATTGAAGAATGCAGTCGTTGTGCGTGTGTTTGCGTCTAAAGTGCATTTAGTTGTAGATTTGCACTCCCGCGATAGTTGGAACTCTGCGGTTGGCTACGCGATCGCACGATCGGCGGCGTAATGAGACCTTGGGCAGCATTTCGAGTGTTGATCTTTTTCGTTTCGTGCTTTTAAAGGTGAACAGTGGTAGGTTGTAAAGTTGGTGTGATCACTACGTACTATGGTGCTGTAATGCAAGGAAACCTCACTATCCGTAAAAAGAGACTGCCGGGGTCGTGGTTAACCGCCGCATGGAACGCAGTCATCGCACGTGGACTCTGTTTTTAACAATTTGAGTTGCGGTAATCGCTGTGAGTTTAACCTCATTGTAGTGATGGTGTTCCGACCACAACTCTTCTTACCAGAGTCTCAGTCTGGCTTTGAGTCTCGCACCAATCTCATCGGAATTCCACACGAGTCTGATTCAAGCTTTACACGCTACAGTCTTAATTCTCCCACCACTTCCAATTGAAATTCCACACCGGGTCTCGTATTTTTCGGAGAAATGAGGTTTTTTTTGTTCCAGCTCCCAGATCCCTTCGCGCTTTTCGAGTGTGATTGGAGGCGGGTGGCTTGTGAGGGGTGGGGGGGGGCTGTCTTGTACTGTGTTTGCAAACAAACAATAAAACGCAACACATGCCCTAACAGAACCGCACGGTAACTGGCTGTCCTGTGGACCACACTCGGCTTCCCAGCGTGATGAATGTCTCTCTTGTGATGTAATCTTTGTAGGCGAGCAAGCAGACTCACTCACCACAGCTTCAAAAAATAATTGCCGTAGCTTGTGTGACTTCCAGGCAGCCTCAGTCAGCCTGGCAGCGAAGGTCAGCCTTTGGTCAATCTTGTAACTTTGACTCAGTTTTGGTAGCTGAAGAAAGTTTGGAAGTGGAGGTCAGTATGGACTCAACCCCTTAGCATCGGTGAGCTTTTCAACCTGGGCCAAACTCTGGCCAGCCCAGTCGCCTGGATGAAACCAACAACCTACGTCAACCCAGGATTCCAGGGTCAGCCTTTGGGTTCACGTGGCAGCTGTAGTCAGCGTGTCAGCCTGGCAGTCTTTGTCAACCAAGCAGCCTAGGTCTTTCTCGAAAGTCAATGCAGCGGTGTGGGTCAACCTTGGAGCCTCAGTCACCTGTGTGCAGGTTGGGGTCAACCTTTGGGTTAACCTGGTCGGTTAAATCATCTAAGAACGGCTCCACTGTGCACAAGTCCCAAGTCCCGTAGGTAACCGCACATCACGACTCTGCCTCGCTCGCTTGGACTCCGTCTCGGATTTCGTCCGCTGCCAAAGTGGGTTTGTTCCTTTTAAAACTTCCACACACACCCCCCNGTAATGAATCTCTGCGGTCGTGGAGCAGTGTTCCCGTGGTGGTGGCTATGCCGCCGTGTGTGTTTGCGTGTCGGGTATGCGCTCAGTGTTGGGTGACTGAGCGCTTGGGAGTGAGGGGCTGTGTGGGTTGGGGGAGTTTTGGGTCTGACCGGGCTGCATTCCTGTCTGCTCCTATAGCAGGCGTGGGTGTAAGTAGTTACTTATTAATTTTATTTAAAGCCTTCCTTGTAGACTACTTGTGTTAGTTTTTGGCATAAACTATAAAAACGGGGGATCTTTAATACGAACGTGAACTGCTGTACAAATGCAATCGATGGCCACTAATAATACGAGATGTTTAAAAGGTTCTTCCAACTTAACGTTAGACTTCAAAGCCTCCCATCATTGCTCTGTCCTATTGCTTGCAACGCATGTTCGTTAGTGATCATCGCCGCCGTTGAAGCATTTGACAATATAATACTGCCTTAAATGGTACGCTTAGTAGTTTGGGCATTGGACTTTCTCTGCTTTTCAGAAGGATCATTGCCCGAAAAGTACATTTTCTAGTTCTAGATTTGAAGCTTTCGTGACTGCAATGATTCATATTCTTAGGTTTTTTCGGTAAAGTCACGTAGGTAAAAACATAAAAAAGTAAAATAAAATAAAAATCACGACGTTTCGGAGGCAACACAAGCTGCTTCCGTCTTCAGGTGGTACCGTCACAGCCACGACAGTGGTAGCTCCTGCAATCTCATTTACTTGATACAGCTGTCGTGGCTGTGACGGTACCACCTGAAGACGGAAGCTTGTGTTGCCTCCGAAACGTCGTGATTTTTATTTTTATTTAATTTAATTTTACTTTTTAATGTTTTTACCTACGTGACTACCGAAAAAACTTAATATAAATTTTCTAGTTTTTGTTTATTTAGAGCAGTGTTCTGGAAACATTTTGAGTTATTATTTGTGCTTATGCGCTGCAATCAACGCACTGTCACAATTATTTATTAATCTCGACTCGCCCTGTACTGGTGGAGCAAATGCGAGTCTTTGGGCAGTGCCTGAGTTTTAGCCGCAGTACCACGTCAGTTTGCAAGTGGCGGTGAGTCTTCATTAAGAGGTTTTTCGTTTCCTAACCTTGGAGGGACATTGGTTAGGTCGAGTGGACCTTGGTGTGGATTTGAACCAAGTGAACTCGCGGTTCGGGACCCCCCCCCCCTCTCCCGATTCGTTACAACTGAGCCATCATATTTGCGACAACAATAAATTGCAACACTTGCGGCAGGGAAGTGTTTACTGACACCGTGTGTGTGCGACTGCTGAGCATGGAGGTAAACATTTGTGTTTTTTTTATCGATGCACATTACTACGTGCTTCTGACCAAATCACCAATAATTTCACCGATCTCGGAGGCTAAGGTTTGATCCTGAACAGTGCTCGGACAATGGATGTTATAGGCTGCAGAGATGTGTGCTGGGCCACAGAGCAGTGCAGCAACATTAATACTGGTAGGAACCTCCTGGTTACACCAGCCCACAGGGGATTATTGTGTCCGTCCGTCCATCGTGCAGGGAGGGGCTGGGTGGGGAGGGGCTGGTCACCCCATGGTGCCCTTATAAAACTCAACGTTTAACCTACTCATGCCGGCTTGTGCCCGCCCTCACAGTCGGGCATATTTGCGGAATACACCACGCCGCCGTTGACCCTGGCCATTGACCGAGCAACCCAACGTTCCTACCAGCTCCCTCCGCAGGAATGTGTTTATTGTACTGTGATTCTACAATAATTCAACTGCCCCCTCCTTTCAACCATCCCTCACTGATCGGCGCGGTAAAGTATGGTCACAGCTCCCGTGATCCACACAGGCAGAGACCCTCATCCAGTAGTGGAGTGCAAAAAACGGGATGGGCATTGTTTGCAATCCAATGCGTCACATTACTTAACATAAAACACAAAATTTAGTAATGTATGTTACTTTAGAGATAAAAGTAGCGTGCCTACCATGAGCTACTGTAGGTTTTAATGCAGAGGCCCTTGGCGTTCCAAATGCAGTTTTTTAAGTTCCCCGGTTGGCGAAAGTGATTTCAAGTTTTTACAAAAAACACGGCGCTTCGAGTCACGCGAACAGGAGCTTAGGTCGCCTATTTTGGCAAAGCGTTGACCAATTGTGTAATACAGGAGCCTGTTAGGGGGAGCGGTGCCCTGCTACTCCCACACGTACACAACCTGCACTGACCAGTGTGGTGAAGTATGGTCAGATATTCTCCACGACTGCTTCAAGTATGGGAAGGGTTTCATTCAGCAGTGGGTTTAGAAGAAGAGGGCTTATACACTTAAGTTATTAGGTGCGTTATACAACAGCCCGATTCATCTGTGAAAAAGAACTGCATAGCTCATCGGATTTCTCCAGAATAAATAAAATATTCTGCTTCTCAGAAATGTCTCTTTCTGTCCCAAATGTTTGCTAAAAAAAATTCCGTCAACATCGGGGCAAATTTCAACGCGATGTATGAGTTTCTGTGGTGAGACCGCGCAAATATTAACGTGTCGTTAAACCTGCCACCACCCGACACAGCCAATTAGTAAGGTTGGTCACGTAGACGAAATGTGCCAATTCGTTATTCGTACAGCGCACCAGTGTGTTGGAGAATTCGAGTCCCGTGACATTTCACCAGTAATTACAACAACACCAAGCAGCAGCATCATCAGGCGACAGCCAGAGAGGACTTGTGGCGAAATTCTCGTGTTTTAGTCTTAAATCAGAATCAGATCAGAAATCAGAAACGGTTTTAATCGCCATGTAAGTTTGCACAGACACGGAATTCACTCTGGCGGGACGGTGCATACATTGAACAAGTAGGAATCTTAACTTATATAAAAGGTATACACTCTAACTATACTAACGTTACAAAGTATAAGTAATACTAAAGGGCTAAAATCTTTAAAATTATGAATAAGTAGACCTTATAAAATACGAAATGTAAAATGTTAATTAGCCATATTAAACAATCTTAAAATACAAAAATACAAATAAATAGACACGGGCTGGGATGAATGTGATGTCGTCACTTGAGGGTCAATCAGGTGCGAAGGCAAGAGGGGGAGGTTGGTTAATGGATGCATATAAATACCCCAAAACATCTTATGGATAATATTGGTCGCGAAAGCCTCCGTGTTAAACGGAGTTTCATAATCAACGTTTTTGGGTTTAGATCGCGTTATTTATAAATGTGTCGTAACCCTCCACCACCCGACACGGCCAATCAGTAAAAAAAGTGTCACGTTGACAAAAGACAAATAGTTCACTGCTTTAGCCCACCGGTGTGTTGAAGCGTGAAACCACACATTTACAATTTAAATAACGCGATCTAAACCCAAAAACGTTGATTATGAATAATATTGGTCGCGAAAGCCTCCGTGTTAAACAAACGGAGTTTCGCCCGCTTTGTCAGTGTATTCTGGTCGGCTAAAACAACAAATCGTCTCTGAAGGGATATTTCCTTTAGTTTTGCAGTGTAAATCGGTGAACTAATTGGATAATTTCACTCGGGGCATTTTACGCAACTGAGCTGTGATTATCAAACACCGAGTTCACACTGCCTACGATCCCTTCATATTCTCAGCCCTTTGTTCCGTAAGATTAAAAAACAAAATCCCATTTCTAATCCGTTCACACGCGTGGGACACACATAACCAGCCTAGGTGTGCGTGCCCATTTAAAATTAAACTTTATTTTTCACGTTTTGAATGCAACTGCTGAGTTGTAATCAATATTAATTTCCCAGAATATTTATACTGGAGAAATCCGACGAGT
The DNA here is from genome assembly GCA_018977245.1 of Lethenteron camtschaticum. Taxonomy (NCBI): domain Eukaryota; kingdom Metazoa; phylum Chordata; class Hyperoartia; order Petromyzontiformes; family Petromyzontidae; genus Lethenteron; species Lethenteron camtschaticum. The sequence goes on along the minus strand of MU249623.1, from coordinate 3,527,946 downwards.
TGTAAAGCTCTTAACACACGCCAAAAGCCTGTTGCTGTATTTGCCGTGTGTATAGGTTCTGCTATGGGCCTGTGTCTCTTGTTTTTGCCTACAGCCGCTTTGGAGGGGGCTTCAGCTGTCACCTCGGGTGACGTTACAGCAGACGTTAATACTAGTAGGAACCTCCTGGTTCCACCAGCCCACAGGGGATTATTGTGTCCGTCCGTCGTGCATCAAAAAATGGGAGGGGTGGGGCTGGGTGGAGAGGGTAGGGAGGAGAGGGTGGGGAGGGGCTGGGTGGTGCTGAGTTTTGGGTGGGAGGGGCTGGGTAGGGAGGGGCTGGTCACCCCGTGGTGCCCTTATAAAACTCAACGTTTAACCTACTCACGCCGGCTTGTGCCCGCCCTCACAGTCGGCATATTTGCGGAATACACCACGCCGCCGTTGACCCTGGCCATTGACCGAGCAACCAACGTTCCTACCAGCTCCCTCCGCAGGAATGTGTTTACATCATGAATCACATTCACTTCCTGCACCTCTACACCACAACCACCTCTAGCATCACCACCACCACCTCAAATACTTTCTCTTAACCTCTTTATCACCACCTCAACCACTTTTTCTTTGCTGAATCTCCGCACCATAACCACTGTATCGGTCTTCACCTCTGGACCAGAACTACCACTTCGAGAACCACTCTCCTCATATTTCCTCGCTTTTACCACCTTCAATGACACCACCTGCACCTCCAACGTAACCACCTCCTCAACCACCATTAACCTTCACTCTCGACTACCTCTATCTTACACCTCCATCTCATCGGTCTTGATGGAGAGAATGAAGACCATCATTCTCTCCACCTCCCCCAGCTACCCAAATGGCCGTGAATCAAACTCCGGTCACACGAAGTGATAAAATAATTTCAATTCTGATAGTGCAGAGTTAGTATGGATAGTACAGAGTTAGTATGGATAGTAGAGTTAGTATGCATAGTACAGAGTTAGTATGGATAGTACACAGTATGGATAGTAGAGTTAGTATGGATAGTGTAGAGTTAGTATGGATAGTGTAGAGTTAGTATGGATAGTACAGAGTTAGTATGAATGGTAGAGTTAGTATGGATAGTACAGAGTTAGTATGGATAGTACAGAGTTAGTATGGATAGTACAGAGTTAGTATGGATAGTAGAGTTAGTATGGATAGTAGAGTTAGTATGGATAGTGCAGAGTTAGTATGGATAGTCAGAGTTAGTATGGATAGTGCAGAGTTAGTATGGATAGTAGAGTTAGTATGGATAGTAGAGTTAGTATGGATAGTAGAGTTAGTATGGATAGTAGAGTTAGTATGGATAGTAGAGTTAGTATGGATAGTAGAGTTAGTATGGATAGTAGAGTTAGTATGGATAGTAGAGTTAGTATGGATAGTAGAGTTAGTATGGATAGTAGAGTTAGTATGGATAGTAGAGTTAGTAGGATAGTGAGTTAGTATGGATAGTAGAGTTAGTATGGATAGTAGAGTTAGTATGGATAGTGTAGAGTTAGTATGGATAGTAGAGTTAGTATGGATAGTAGAGTTAGTATGGATAGTAGAGTTAGTATGGATAGTGTAGAGTTAGTATGGATAGTGTAGAGTTAGTATGGATAGTACAGAGTTAGTATGATGGTAGAGTTAGTATGGATAGTACAGAGTTAGTATGGATAGTAGAGTTAGTATGGATAGTACAGAGTTAGTATGGATAGTGTAGAGTTAGTATGGATAGTGTAGAGTTAGTATGGATAGTGTAGAGTTAGTATGGATAGTAGAGTTAGTATGGATAGTAGAGTTAGTATGGATAGTAGAGTTAGTATGGATAGTGTAGAGTTAGTATGGATAGTACAGAGTTAGTATGGATAGTGTAGAGTTAGTATGGATAGTACAGAGTTAGTATGGATAGTGTAGAGTTAGTATGGATAGTAGGTTAGTATGGATAGTACAGAGTTAGTATGGATAGTGCAGAGTTAGTATGGATAGTAGAGTTAGTATGGATAGTGCAGAGTTAGTATGGATAGTGCAGAGTTAGTATGGATAGTAGAGTTAGTATGGATAGTAGAGTTAGTATGGATAGTAGAGTTAGTATGGATAGTGCAGAGTTAGTATGGATAGTAGAGTTAGTATGGATAGTAGAGTTAGTATGGATAGTAGAGTTAGTATGGATAGTACAGAGTTAGTATGGATAGTGCAGAGTTAGTATGGATAGTACAGAGTTAGTATGGATAGTAGAGTTAGTATGGATAGTAGGGTTAGTATGGATAGTACAGAGTTAGTATGGATAGTACAGAGTTAGTATGGATAGTAGTATGGATAGTGCAGAGTTAGTATGATAGTGCAAGGTGCCTGAAAATAGATTTTTTTATCGACAATAAATAATAAAAATAATAGGAATAATAGAAATGATTTAATATTTTATTTATATTATTATTTCTATTATTTTATTATTTATTTTTCCCTACGTGACTTTACCGAAAAACCTAGCAGTATGAATCCTTGCAGTCACGAAAGCTTCAAATCTAGAATTATCGACAATAACACAATAGAGGAATCGATCCAGGCTCCGCTGTTTTTGTAATCGTGTCCAAGAGGAATCGATTCCTTCGCGAGCCTCCCGACCCCTGAGCTCACGTGACCCACGTCGTGAGGGGTGGGGACGAACAACCGTGACACGCCACGTGACGTACTGTACGTACAGTACACGGCGACACGTGTTTTTTTTTTCTGGAACAATCTCCTACCTCGTCACCCCCTTTCCGTTCCAAATGGATTCGTCCACAGTCGTGTTCAGGAAACGTTTGGAAGAGAAGCGGCTACATTGTAATTGTATTTTTTTATTTTATTTTAAAATAATTTCCAGCGCGCGTGCAAATCCACCGCAGAATGAAAGCCTCGCCACCCTCTGTGCGTGCGCGTTGTAGTTCTCGTCGGAGTTGTTTGACCATACTTCACCACCCTGGGCAGAGTGGGTGAGGGGTGTGGAAGCCTCGTCTAGATGATGATGATCAACAGTTGGGCCAGATCTCAACGCACTTCAGTGCGGGTTGGGTACAGCGGGGAAGCATAGAAGTGCAGTCCAACGATCCACCACGATTCACCGCACGGCAACACGTGTGTCAGCCTCGTGTGTGCGTGAGACAAAGTGCAGAATCGGTGGGATACGGGCATAGATATCCAAAGAAACGATCAGATGTACACAGACATCACAGAAGTAGCCACACAGAGAGACGTGTGGAGACGGTGGGGGGGGGCAGACACGTGGACAGAGAGACAGAAGAGAAACAGCTGATAGCAGATATCCACAGACCCACCAACAGAGACACACGAAGGCGCAGACACGCACAGAGACACGTTCTAGACACGGGAGAAAGAGACCAAGGGACTGGTCTCGATGCACGAGGAGACGAGAGACGTCGTGTGAGCGACACGGGGAGAGGCTGGCGACTGTAGTAGCCTCGTGGGTGTTGCAGGGGTCCAGGGGAGAGCAGAGCGTGCGTGTGGAGATTATTCGAACTGGCGCTCCCCTAAGTCGCCTCGGCCTTAAGTGAGCCTAACTCCGTGCGCGCAGCCGCGTCTACGCGCATCGCAGACCCGCGCTGGGATCCAGCGTGGTGAAGTATGGTCATCCACCCCCCCCCCCAACACACACACACAACGTGGCCTGCACCGCTTTGGGGGTAAGGCGCCTCATCTAGCAGCGGATCGACAGCGGCGCCGTTCGTGCACGTGTTGTGGGCGTTTACGCCTAGGTCGGCTCGGCCTCAAACGAGTGAACCGGTTTACGGGGTATAAACCAGAGGTCGCAAACGGGTTTTGATTCCTTACCCGTACCCGGCCGCACCAGGGTCGCAAATGGGTACCCGGCCGGGTACGGGTACCCATTCCCTACCCATTCCCTACCAGAAATGAGTGACAAACGGTGACTCACCAATGACTCACGGCCTACCCGGGTATCGGGTACCCGGTTGCGACCTCTGGTATAAACGTCGCCCCATGGGGAGACAAAGGCGGCCGGGCGTGGTGCTCGCTATAACAACAGCGCCTGGCTCCGATGACCTCTCTTAGAGATCCACGTGGAGATCTTTTGTGTCTGTCCTCGAAATCGCGAACACGCCACTTAGCCGTGGTCCAAGTGCGCCCTCTGTTGTGCGAACCGGGGGTGGGTTGGGTGGCGTGTCATTTAAGTTCCCCCCTTTAAACAAATATAAAGTATCTACACTATGGGGACCTCATTTGCCAGTAAAAAATATAATAATTGGTTCTTTACCCTTCTATCTGGCAACAAAACTGACACCTTTTTGCAAGGAGTCATGTTTGCATAGACCGCAATACCTGCAGTCATAAATACAAACAAAAGACATAACTCTGATAATGTGCACTGTCCTTGAAGTTGATTGGTCCACACCCGAGACCAATCAACTTCAAGGACAGTGCACATTATCAGAGTTATGTCTTTTGTTTGTATTTATGACTGCAGGTATTGCGGTCTATGCAAACATGACTCCTTGCAAAAAGGTGTCAGTTTTGTTGCCAGATAGAAGGGTAAAGAACCAATTATCATATTTTTTACTGGCAAATGAGGTCCCCATAGTGTAGATGCTTGCCCCGAGCTCTCATACTCTGATGGTGCATTGTCCTTGAGTTGTGCGCCTTTTGGCGTCATCTGGTCCAACCCATATGAGACTAGGCTCGAAGGAAAGCTGTCTCGGGTGTGGACCAATCAACTTCAAGGACAGTGCACATTATCAGAGTTATGTCTTTTGTTTGTATTTATGACTGCAGGTATTGCGGTCTATGCAAACATGACTCCTTGCAAAAAGGTGTCAGTTTTGTTGCCAGATAGAAGGGTAAAGAACCAATTATCAAATATAAAGTACTTACTAATAGGGTTTTTCCCCTTTTTTCTGGTAACAAAAACTGACGTGCGCCTTTTGGCGTCATCTGGTCGAACACCATATGAGACTAGGCTCTAAAGAAGCTGTCTCTGGTGTGGACCAATCAGTTTCGCGGACAATGCATACATTATCAGAGTTGTTTTTGTTTGCATTTGACTGCAAGTATTGTGGTTAATGTAAGCATGATTCCTTGCAAAAGGTGTCAGTTTTTGTTGCCAGAAAAAAGTTGAAAACCCCTATTAGCATATTTTGGTACTGGCAAAGGAGGTCCCATGATATAAAATACTTTTTCTGCCTTTGCTGAGCTCTGTGAACATATCAAGTTTTTCAAGTTCATTTATTAAGTATAGCCCTGTGAGCCATTCGGCTCTTGAATCGGGTGCAACCGCAACAAACAAAAAACATGAACAAAAAACATCCTAAAGTGACTGAGAGGAGGGGTGAAGCTTCAAGAGAGGAACGGGATGAGGTTGAGGAGGAGGGGCTGCTTCTGTTGATGCTGATGATGATGATGGAAATAAGTTTCCATTATTATATGAAAAGTATCTGAAATAAATGAAAAAAAAGATTATTTACGGAGGATTGTACACGTATGAAAACATATCAAACGCGCCCCGTGGCATGTAGTAATACTGAAGGCAGTGCTGCCCCTGCACGGACCCACTTGCTGTACTGCCATCAGCAGCTTTTCGTGTGGATTCCTGCAGTCACGAAAGCTTCAAATCAAGATTCATCTTCTGGGAGTTGTGCACATTTAAAATAAAAACTCTGCAGGGTAAATTTCGATTTAAAGCTCGTTGCGGATTCATCTTCTTGGTTCTTTCGGTAAATACGTAGAAGGGAAGTTAAAATATAAAAAAAAACATAATAAAATTTCGATTTAAAGTTTCGTGACTGAGGGAATCTTCTTGGTTCTTTCGGTAAAGGCACGTAGAAGGGAAGTAATAAAATAATAAAATAAAACAAATAAATATAATTTTTTATTTTATTGTGTATAGTGTAGTGTATAGTGTAGTGTATAGTGTAGTGTATAGCGTAGTGTGTAGCGTAGTGTATAGAGTAATAGTGTATAGTAGTGTAGTGTATAGTAGTGTAGTGTATAGTAGTGTAGTGTATAGTGTATAGTGTAGTGTATGGTGTAGTGTATAGTGTAGTGTATAGTGTAGTGTATAGCGTAGTGTGTAGCGTAGTGTATAGAGTAATAGTGTATAGTAGTGTAGTGTATAGTAGTGTAGTGTGTAGTGTATAGTAGTGTATAGTGTAGTGGATGGTGTAGTGTATAGTGTAGTGTATAGTGTAGTGTATAGCGTAGTGTGTAGTGTAGTGTGCATAGTGTGTGTGTATATAGTGTAGTGTGTAGTGTATAGTAGTGTATAGTGTAGTGTATAGTGTAGTGTATAAAATAATAAAAATAAAACATAATAAAATAATTATTATTTTATTATGTTTTTTTATTTTATTACTTCCCTTCTACGTGACTTTACCGAAAGAACCAAGAAGATCTGCACCGGGTTTTGACCTTCAGGGTTTCTTCGACAGAGTGGCACGCTGTTTGATCAAGTGCTGGTGAACCTCCAGAGGTAAACGAAGCCCCTATCTCTGTTAGACATCGGTAAGGGCCGTCCATAAATGACGTCACGCACTTAGGGGGGTGGCGGGTGGGGTCAGACATTTGTGACGATGTGTGACGAGGGGATGGGGTTTGAGAAATGTGACGTCACATAAAATAAATATAGACAACACGTTCTACCTAATTAAATCTATTTTTGGATAAATGTGTTCTCCTACAGCATCAGAGTGCAGCGCCACATTAAATACGCACTACAATGACAATAGTTTAAAGCGATTTGAAGCATGTTTTATTTTGGGGTGGGGGCAGAGCTTTGTGACGTCATATTTGAGGGGGGGGTCATATTTCTCAAACACCTCCCCCCCCTCGTCACACATCGTCACAAATGTCTGACCCCCCTAGGTGCGTGACGTCATTTATGGACGTCCCCCAACGCTCTCCAAACGTTGGCACGCTAACAGGGGCAGCACAGCTGACGTTAAGTCTCGCTCCAACAGAATCTCGACCCGGCATCGTGACGGATTCATGGTGTTTTAACATCTCAACACCTGCTCATATTCTTGGTTCTTTCGGTAAAGTCACGTGGAAGGGAAATAATAAATTAATAAAAATATAAAACCAAAAAAATTGAAATGTTCTTGCTGAGGATTTCACACCTGATGACGATTGCTTGTGTTGCAGTCGAAACGTCGTGAGGATTTTTTATTGTTTTATATTTTTATTATTTTATTATTTCCTTTTACGTGACTTTAACGAAAGCTTAAAATCAACATCTCAACACCGATTTTGTTGCCAGAAAAAAAGGTGAAAAACGATTCTCAGATTCATGGAATCGTTGTGGTCGGGGCGGTTGAGGTGGGGGGGCGGGGGCGAGTGGGGGAAGTGGGAGGGGCGGGGTGAGGGGGGCGAGTGGGGGAGTGGGGGGGCGGGGTGAGGGGGCGAGTGGGTGGAGTGGGGGGGAGGGGCGGGGTAGGGGTGAGGGGGGGGCGAGTGGGGGAGGTAGGGGTGAGGGGGGGCGAGTGGGGGAGTGGGGGGGCGAGGGGGGCGAGTGGGGGAGTGGGGGCGGGGTGAGGGGGGCCGAGTGGGGGAGGGTAGGGGTGAGGAGGGGGCGAATGAGGGAGGGGCGGGTAGCGATTGGGGGGAGGGGGAGTGGGAGGGGCGGGGTGAGGGGGGCGAGTGGGGGAGTGGGAGGGGCGGGGTGAGGGGGGGGGGCGAGTGGGGGAGTGGGAGGGGCGGAGTGAGGGGGGCGAGTGGGGGAGTGGGTGTGAGGGGGGGAGTGGGAGGGGGGGGGTGAGGGGGGGCGAGTGGGGGGAGTGGGAGGGGCGGGGTGAGGGGGGGGGCGAGTGGGGAGTGAGGGGGGGCGAGTGGGGGGAGTGGGTGTGAGGGGGGCGAGTGGGGGAGTGGGAGGGGCGGGGTGAGGGGGGGGGCGAGTGGGGTGAGGAGGGGGCTTCGTTCCTACCCAGCACGTGGTTGTGTGACAGCGACTAGAATCCGGATGGTCCAGTTATCATTCATTCATTCACAGACCACCAAACACACCCCCCTCACATCAATCATCCACCCTCCCCACCCCCCTGGGCAAGATTCCGCGTGCTCAACAGCTGAAGATTTACGGTCTAGCAGCCCCGAAGCTGCTTGGAGTAAATCTGTAGGATCAACAGCGGAGTGAATCTGTGGTACGGTGCTGATGTTGGCAGACGTACGGTGCGAAAAAAGTTCAGCGTACTGTACATAGATGTGGTACAGTGCCTGTGACCAGCTGTGGCCGGAATATCAACAAAAGTCGGGATTCTGAGTCCAAAACGCAAGTGCCCTAATCACTTGCACCACCACTCCAATCCCACAATTGCATTTTTATTTGACAAAATATAAATGGGTGCAGACATGTTTACAATGTTTACTTTGTAAAGCTGGCCACGAGCGTGCTATTGTTGTTATTTTGATTGCTGATTTTTCACCATCATCAGCCACCGCAGATTTAGTCATTTATTTCCATTTTCCTCTCTCTCTTATAGTGACAATATGCTGAAGTTGTGCACATCAGAGTATTGTCTAGTGTATAGTAGTGTATAGTATATAGCGTAGTGTATAGTGTAGTGTATAGTGTAGTGTATAGCGTAGTGTATAGTAGTGTATAGTGTAGTGTATAGTAGTGTATAGCGTAGTGTATAGTAGTGTATAGCGTAGTGTATAGTAGTGTATAATAGTGTATAGCAGAGGTGGGACAAAGTCATTGTTATGCAAGTCCAAGTCGAGTCTGAAGTCATCAAATTCATGACTCGAGTCTGACTCGAGTCCAAGTCACATGACTCGAGTCCACACCTCTGGTGTATAGTAGTGTATAGTGTAGTGTATAGTGAGAATGAATCCTTGCAGTCACGAAAGCTTCACATCTAGAATGTATGCAATCCCCCCCCAAGGCGGTTTGCGTTACTCATGGGGGTGATAGTCAGAATGTATTTTTATCAACCTCACACAATCGTGACGATGTGTTGTTTAAACGCCCTGCCTGGGCACGCAACGGCGCGTATCTGTGTGGACTTCAAATAGATTCTAACCACTCAGGCCGTCTCTGTTGAGAAGTCAGAATCTGTATTTATACTGCAGGAGGAATCCGATGAGCTATGAAGCTCTTCCACCCCCTCCCCCACAGATGTCGAGTAGAGACACGAGAGTCGGAACATCGCAACAACAAACAATACAAACACATAATACTAGTAGGAACCACCTGGTTCCACCAGCCCACAGGGGATTATTGTGTCCGTCCGTCCGTCGTGCATCCAAAAATGGGAGGGGTGGGCTGGGTTGGGAGGGTGGGGCTGGGTGGGGCTGGGTGGGGGGTGGGAGGGGTGGGGCTGGGTGGGTAGGGGCTGGTCACCCCGTGGTGCCCTTATAAAACTCAACGTTTAACCTACTCACGCCGGCTTGTGCCCGCCCTCACAGTCGGCCATATTTGCGGAATACACCACGCCGCCATTGACCCTGACCATTGACCGAGCAACCCAACGTTCCTACCAGCTCCCTCCGCAGGAATGTGTTAGGAGTAGCAAAGTATCGGAAAGGTAAACAAATCACTGTAAAATATACAAATACAACTAAACTATATGTTATCTTCGCAGGTAAAGCCCACCGATGTTTCACTTGTTTTTCTCAGAATCGGCCTGGCTATCAAAAATGATCGCTCAACAAAGTGGACTATCATCGTGTGGACATTTATATTGATTTGTGGGAACAACACCTGAGCGATCAGTTGCACGCAACTTGGTTGGCCACAATGAAGTGGCTTATCATCATCATCATCACGTGGGAATTTGGAGCTGCCATGTGGAGGGAAAAGCCCGAGGTCCCGGAGAAAAAATCCACACGACCACAGAGAGAGAGAGACACGCAAAACTCTAAATATATATATATACTCTTTGGTTCTTTCGGTAAAGTCACGTAGTTAGAAATAAAATAAAGTAAAACAAATCACGACGTTTCGATTGCAACACAAGCAATCATCGTCAGGTGGGAAAACCACAGCAAGATTTGTTTTTGTTGCTGAAATAGGAGAGAGAGCTTCCGTGGCAAATATACAGCAGGTTGGGATCGAACCCACGCGCTCCTGTATACCAGGCGAGGTAGTTAACATCTCCTAGCCACCGTGATGATGATGATGAGATCGAGACGCAAACTCCAAATATACAGCAGCAGCCGTCAGGGTCGAGATCGAACCCACGACCTCCTGTATACCAGGCGAGGTAGTTAACATCTCCTAGCCACCAATGGCAGCTATGTCGCAGTGGTTCTTAATCTTTACTGGAGCCTTGCACTCCTTTTGGTTCTCAATCATTAAACAAAGTAAAATGTTAATTAATAAATAAACAGGTTTGATCAAAACAAAGGTGTTCTTACGTGCTCACGCTCAATTTGTGTTTCGATGATGTACCTTTTAAAAAGAAACGTGACCGGATCTGGCACCCCCAGAAATGGCGTCTCCCACCCCCAGGGGATGCAGCGTGGACCTCAGGTTAAGAAGAAGAACCACTGGCCTATAGGGTAGGCACACAGGTAGTAGTAGCAGCAGCAGCAGCTATTAAATGTTTCAGTGGAGTAGACTGAGCAACAGGTTGCGTGCCACCACCATCACACAGGTAGCAGCAGTAGCAGCTATGCAATGTGTCAGTGTAGAACACGGTGGATGACACCACCACCACCATCACACAGGCAGCAGCACAGCAGCTATGCAATTGTCAGTGTAAACACGGTGGATGACACCACCACCATCACACAGGTAGCAGCAGCAGCAGCTATGCAATGTGTCAGTGTAGAACACGGTGGATGACACCACCACCACCATCACACAGGTAGCAGCAGCAGCAGCTATGCAATGTGTCAGTGTAGAACACGGTGGATGACACCACCACCATCACACAGGTAGCAGCAGCAGCAGCTATGCAATGTGTCAGTGTAGAACACGGTGGATGACACCACCACCACCATCACACAGTAGCAGCAGCAGCAGCTATGCAATGTGTCAGTGTAGAACACGGTGGATGACACCACCACCATCACACAGGCAGCAGCAGCAGCAGCTATGCAATGTGTCAGTGTAGAACCACGGTGGATGACACCACCACCACCATCACACAGGTAGCAGCAGCAGCAGCTATGCAATATGTCAGTGTAGAACACGGTGGATGACACCACCACCACCATCACACAGGTAGCAGCAGCAGCAGCTATGCAATGTGTCAGTGTAGAACACGGTGGATGACACCACCACCATCACACAGGTGGCAGCAGTAGCAGCTATGCAATGTGTCAGTGTAGAACACGGTGGATGACACCACCACCATCACACAGGTAGCAGCAGCAGCAGCTATGCAATGTGTCAGTGTAGAACACGGTGGATGACACCACCACCATCACACAGGTAGCAGCAGTAGTAGCTATGCAATGTATCAGTGTAGAACACGGTGGATGACACCACCACCATCACACAGGTAGCAGCAGCATCTATGCAATGTGTCAGTGTAGAACACGGAGCATGACACCACCACCATCACACAGGTAGCAGCAGTAGTAGCTATGCAATGTGTCAGTGTAGAACACGGTGGATGACACCACCACCATCACACAGGTAGCAGCAGTAGTAGCTATGCAATGTGTCAGTGTAGAACACGGTGGATGACACCACCACCATCACACAGGTAGCAGCAGCAGCTATGCAATGTGTCAGTGTAGAACACGGTGGATGACACCACCACCATCACACAGATAGCAGCAGCAGCAGCTATGCAATGTGTCAGTGTAGAACACGGTGGATGACACCACCACCATCACACAGGTAGCAGCAGTAGTAGCTATGCAATGTGTCAGTGTAGAACACGGTGGATGACACCACCACCATCACACAGGTAGCAGCAGCAGCAGCTATGCAATGTGTCAGTGTAGAACACGATGGATGACACCACCACCATCACACAGGTAGCAGCAGCAGCAGCAGCAGCTATGCAATGTGTCAGTGTAGAACACGGTGGATGACACCACCACCATCACACAGGTAGCAGCAGTAGTAGCTATGCAATGTATCAGTGTAGAACACGGTGGATGACACCACCACCATCACACAGGTAGCAGCAGCATCTATGCAATGTGTCAGTGTAGAACACGGAGCATGACACCACCACCATCACACAGGTAGCCGCAGCAGCAGCAGCTATGCAATGTGTCAGTGTAGAACACGGTGGATGACACCACCACCATCACACAGATAGCAGCAGCAGCTATGCAATGTGTCAGTGTAGAACACGGAGCATGACACCACCATCACACAGGTAGCAGCAGCATCTATGCAATGTGTCAGTGTAGAACACGGTGGATGACACCACCACCATCACACAGGTAGCAGCAGCATCTATGCAATGTGTCAGTGTAGAACACGGAGCATGACACCACCACCACCCCCATCCCAGTCGCTTATTGGTGTTGTTCCACTCTCTCCGTGCCACTGGATTTGGGTGTCGGCGTGACCCGGGCCCCGAGGTCTGGGGCGGGGGGGGGGTCCCGGGATGCTTCTTGGGGTTGGCAGCTCACCACCACGGTGACAGGTCCATTAGGTGTGGGGTGGGCTGGGGTCCAAGCAGTGCCAGGTTATATCCTAGTAGCACCAGTAGCTACACATGTAGCTACGGGCCCCGCACTTTTAAAGGCCCCGAGCTAAATGCTTTAGAGCTATCAATTCCGGTCCAGTGATTCTGCACTTGCTCTATTACTATAGTACTATACCGCCTTCAACTTTTATGAACGACCGGGTGTTTATGGTTAGCGCTTTGTCGTATTATCTGGCTGTATAGCAAATTGAAAAATGCAATTACTTTACAATGCAAGTAAAAAATTGTGTTTTAATATTTACGTGTTTTTTTTATTTAGGGCCCATTTCTAACATGTGCTACAGGCCCCGCACTAGCTTAATCCGGCACTGGGTCCAAGTAAAATAAAATAGACACAGAGTTAATCAATCTCTGTCGTGAGATGACAAGAGTGGAGAGAGGCAAGAGATGTTAGTGAGTGGAAACGAGAGAGCAAGACACGAAGAGAGATGCGGTGAGGTGAGAGGAGAGTGGTGTGGAAGAGACAGAGACGACAGAGATTGACTAACGATCTAGATTTGAAGCTTTCGTGACTGCAAGGATTCATATTCTTGGGTTTTTTCGGTAAAGTCACGTAGGTAAAAAATTAAAATTTTAATAAAATAAAAATCACGACGTTTCGGAGGCAACACAAGCTTCCGTCTTCAGGTGGAACCGTCACAGCACGATAGCTGTATCAAGTGAGAAGCTGTTTCTTGGAATTTCTCTTACTTGATACAGCTACCTCTTGATACAGCATCGTGCTGTGACGGTTCCACCTGAAGACGGAAGCTTGTGTTGCCTCCGAAACGTCGTGATTTTATTTTATTTTTATTTAACTTTTATTAATTTTAATTTTTTACCTACGTGACTTTACCGAAAAAACCTAAGAATATTGACTGACGTGTTTGTGTGGATATGTGTTGAATTTCTTTCGCACCGTACGTAGCCAACTGTGCTAATCGGATGTGCGGGGTGGGGAAGGACTACAAACTACAGACGTAAAAAGCAGTTCTAAAGAAATTAGTTTTTTTATCAATCTAGATGATGATGAATTTAACACGCAGGCTTTCGCGACCAATATTATTCATAATATAGGTTTTTGGGTCAGATCGCGTTATTTATAAATGTGTCGTAACCCTCCACCACCCTGATGCTGCTCTATTTAAGACCGGAAGCAACAGGAGAGCTTCACCATTCTTGCCCGATGAAGCTGATTGTAACTATCAGCGAAACGTCGTGCTACTCAAATTTAAAATGCTGTTGATTCTCTCTTCAGCACACCGGTGGGCTAAAGAAGTGAATTATTTTGTCCTTTGAAAAACGTGACATATTTTTTACTATTTGGCCGTGTCGGGTGGTGGAGGGTCACGACACATTTATAAATAATGCGATCTGACCTAAAAAACTATATTATAGATGATGATGATTTCAAAGTCCGTAGCTCCCAGTAGCTTCCAAATCTCGGAAGGAAGAGCGTTCCAGACGGCCGCAGAAGCGTATCTGAAAGCGCGCGACGCACTGTCCATCTTTGTTCGATTCGTGTTGATTGACGCGTTGCTTGTCAGGATTTGAAGTGGAGCCGATATTTGGTTTACCACTCCCCTGTGTGCTAACGATATTTGGTTTACCACTCCCCTGTTTGCTAACGAACCTGGAGCCCCTTGGGTTGTTTGAGTCCCCTTAAAACTTGGGCTTGGTTTGCTCACGCCTCGCACCAACACGACTCACATCCACGAACACTCGGATTACGAACTTTCAGAGATACGAACAAACCAGGTCCGTATGTCCAGATTCCTGTTCAGACCGAGAGTCGTAAGTTCAACCGCCGTGCAATAGACGGCGGTGGTGGCATCTACATCTGCAGAACGTGAAGAACCAGTGGCATCTACATCTGCAAAACCAGTGGCATCTACATCTGCAGAACGTGAAGAACCAGTGGCATCTACATCTGCAAAACCAGTGGCATCTACATCTGCAGAACGTGAAGAACCAGTGGCATCTGTATCTGCAGAGCGTGAAAAACCAGTGGCATCTACATCTGCAGAACGTGAAGAACCAGTGGCATCTACATCTGCAAAACGTGAAGAACCAGTGGCATCTACATCTGCAGAACGTGAAGAACCAGTGGCATCTGCATCTGTGGAACGTGAAGAACCAGTGGCATCTACATCTGCAGAACGTGAAGAACCAGTGGCATCTGCATCTGTGGAACGTGAAGAACCAGTGGCATCTACATCTGCAGAACGTGAAGAACCAGGGCATCTGCATCTGCAGAACGTGAAGAACCAGTGACATCTACATCTGCAGAACGTGAAGAACCAGTGGCATCTACATCTGCAGAACGTGAAGAACCAGTGGCATCTGCATATGTGGAACGTGAAGAACCAGTGGCATCTACATCTGCAGAACGTGAAGAACCAGTGGCATCTGCATCTGTGGAACGTGAAGAACCAGTGGCATCTACATCTGCAGAACGTGAAGAACCAGTGGCATCTGCATCTGTGGAACGTGAAGAACCAGTGGCATCTACATCTGCAGAACGTGAAGAACCAGTGGCATCTGCATCTGTGGAACGTGAAGAACCAGTGGCATCTACATCTGCAGAACGTGAAGAACCAGTGGCATCTGCATCTGTGGAACGTGAAGAACCAGTGGCATCTACATCTGTGGAACGTGAAGAACCAGTGGCATCTACATCTGCAGAACGTGAAGAACCAGTGGCATCTGCATCTGTGGAACGTGAAGAACCAGTGGCATCTACATCCGCAGAACGTGAAGAACCAGTGGCATCTGCATCTGTGGAACGTGAAGAACCAGTGGCATCTGCATCTGCAGAACGTGAAGAACCAGTGGCATCTACATCTGCAGAACGTGAAGAACCAGTGGCATCTACATCTGCAGAACGTGAAGAACCAGTGGCATCTACATCTGCAGAACGTGAAGAACCAGTGGCATCTACATCTGCAGAACGTGAAGAACCAGTGGCATCTACATCTGCAGAACGTGAAGAACCAGTGGCATCTGCATCTGTGGAACGTGAAGAACCAGTGGCATCTACATCTGCAGAACGTGAAGAACCAGTGGCATCTGCATCTGTGGAACGTGAAGAACCAGTGGCATCTACATCTGCAGAACGTGAAGAACCAGTGGCATCTGCATCTGTGGAACGTGAAGAACCAGTGGCATCTACATCTGCAGAACGTGAAGAACCAGTGGCATCTGCATCTGTGGAACGTGAAGAACCAGTGGCATCTACATCTGCAGAACGTGAAGAACCAGTGGCATCTGCATCTGTGGAACGTGAAGAACCAGTGGCATCTGCATCTGCAGAACGTGAAGAACCAGTGGCATCTACATCTGCAGAACGTGAAGAACCAGTGGCATCTACATCTGCAGAACGTGAAGAACCAGTGGCATCTACATCTGCAGAACGTGAAGAACCAGTGGCATCTACATCTGCAGAACGTGAAGAACCAGTGGCATCTACATCTGCAGAACGTGAAGAACCAGTGGCATCTACATCTGTCGAACGTGAAGAACCAGTGGCATCTGCATCTGTGGAACGTGAAGAACCAGTGGCATCTGTATCTGCAGAGTNTGGAACGTGAAGAACCAGTGGCATCTACATCTGCAGAACGTGAAGAACCAGTGGCATCTGCATCTGTGGAACGTGAAGAACCAGTGGCATCTACATCTGCAGAACGTGAAGAACCAGTGGCATCTGCATCTGTGAACGTGAAGAACAGGATCTATTGCAGAACGTGAAGAACCAGTGGCATCTGCATCTGTGGAACGTGAAGAACCAGTGGCATCTACATCTGCAGAACGTGAAGAACCAGTGGCATCTGCATCTGTGGAACGTGAAGAACCAGTGGCATCTACATCTGCAGAACGTGAAGAACCAGTGGCATCTGCATCTGTGGAACGTGAAGAACCAGTGGCATCTACATCTGCAGAACGTGAAGAACCAGTGGCATCTACATCTGCAGAACGTGAAGAACCAGTGGCATCTACATCTGCAGAACGTGAAGAACCAGTGGCATCTACATCTGCAGAACGTGAAGAACCAGTGGCATCTACATCTGTGAACGTGAAGAACCAGTGGCATCTACAGAACGTGAAGAACCAGTGGCATCTGCAGAACGTGAAGAACCAGTGGCATCTACATCTGCAAACGTGAAGAACCAGTGGCATCTACATCTGCAGAACGTGAAGAACCAGTGGCATCTACATCTGCAGAACGTGAAGAACCAGTGGCATCTACATCTGCAGAACGTGAAGAACCAGTGGCATCTGCATCTGTGGAACGTGAAGAACCAGTGGCATCTACAGAACGTGAAGAACCAGTGGCATCTACATCTGCAGAACGTGAAGAACCAGTGGCATCTACATCTGCAGAACGTGAAGAACCAGTGGCATCTACATCTGCAGAACGTGAAGAACCAGTGGCATCTACATCTGCAGAACGTGAAGAACCAGTGGCATCTACATCTGCAGAACGTGAAGAACCAGTGGCATCTACATCTGCAGAACGTGAAGAACCAGTGGCATCTACATCTGCAGAACATGAAGAACCAGTGGCATCTACATCTGCAGAACGTGAAGAACCAGTGGCATCTACATCTGCAGAACGTGAAGAACCAGTGGCATCTACATCTGCAGAACGTGAAGAACCAGTGGCATCTACATCTGCAGAACGTGAAGAACCAGTGGCATCTACATCTGCAGAACGTGAAGAACCAGTGGCATCTACATCTGCAGAACGTGAAGAACCAGTGGCATCTACATCTGCAGAACGTGAAGAACCAGTGGCATCTACATCTGCAGAACGTGAAGAACCAGTGGCATCTACATCTGCAGAACGTGAAGAACCAGTGGCATCTACATCTGTAGAACGTGAAGAACCAGTGGCATCTGCATCTGCAGAACGTGAAGAACCAGTGGCATCTACATCTGCAGAACGTGAAGAACCAGTGGCATCTACATCTGCAGAACGTGAAGAACCAGTGGCATCTACATCTGCAGAACGTGAAGAACCAGTGGCATCTACATCTGCAGAACGTGAAGAACCAGTGGCATCTACATCTGTCGAACGTGAAGAACCAGTGGCATCTACATCTGTGGAACGTGAAGAACCAGTGGCATCTGCATCTGTGGAACGTGAAGAACCAGTGGCATCTACATCTGCAAAACGTGAAGAACCAGTGGCATCTACATCTGCAGAACGTGAAGAACCAGTGGCATCTGCAGAACGTGAAGAACCAGTGGCATCTACATCTGCAGAACGTGAAGAACCAGTGGCATCTACATCTGCAGAACGTGAAGAACCAGTGGCATCTACATCTGCAGAACGTGAAGAACCAGTGGCATCTACAGAACGTGAAGAACCAGTTACAGAACGTGAAGAACCAGTGGCATCTACAGAACGTGAAGAACCAGTGGCATCTGCAGAACGTGAAGAACCAGTGGCATCTACAGAACGTGAAGAACCAGTGGCATCTACAGAACGTGAAGAACCAGTGGCATCTACAGAACGTGAAGAACCAGTGGCATCTACATCACGTGAAGAACCAGTGGCATCTGCAGAACGTGAAGAACCAGTGGCATCTACAGAACGTGAAGAACCAGTGGCATCTACAGAACGTGAAGAACCAGTGGCATCTACATCACGTGAAGAACCAGTGGCATCTACATCTGCAGAACGTGAAGAACCAGTGGCATCTACATCTGCAGAACGTGAAGAACCAGTGCATCTACATCTAGAACGTGAAGAACCAGTGGCATCTGCAGAACGTGAAGAACCAGTGGCATCTACATCTGTAGAACGTGAAGAACCAGTGGCATCTACATCTGCAGAACGTGAAGAACCAGTGGCATCTACATCTGCAGAACGTGAAGAACCAGTGGCATCTACATCTGCAGAACATGAAGAACCAGTGGCATCTACATCTGCAGACATGAAGAACCAGTGGCATCTACATCTGCAGAACGTGAAAACCAGTGGCATCTACATCTGCAGAACATGAAGAACCAGTGGCATCTACATCTGCAGAACGTGAAGAACCAGTGGCATCTACAGGAGATTATACAACTTTTAAAGTCGTTCCCCGTGTTTAGTGTACACGCCGTACAACACGCTTTGAATCGACAGGAGTAAAGTTTACAAACAAATCGACTTACGAACAGAACTCCGGTACCTAACTCGTTCGTAAGTCGAGGAGTCGCTCGACTCGGCTGTCGTTTGCCTGGACACGTCACAACAGAGCCACGTGGCTATTTTGGAGGCCTCCGCTTCATCGGGAAATGCGACATCTCTGAAAACTAGTGGACAATGTGTGGATCAAAGAGCTTCATAGATCATCGGATTCCTCCGGCACGAATACATATTCTGATATTCTGAACTCTGCAATCTTGTCGCGTACATCTGGTTCTGTCAGGACAATGCCTGATAATTATAATCGATCTTCCCCTCCAACCCCCCGCCCCCCAGTGCTGATGTTTCCACGCCGCACCAGGTAAACTCACTTATGGCTGAGTCAACCCAGGGGAGACCCACAGACCTTGTTCAAACATTCTCCACTGCTCTTGGTCGTGAACTGGTGGTCGGGGTATGGTTACGCAGTGCGCTGACTACTGCGCCACCACTCCCTGGACACAAAACAAGAGTTGCACGCAACACAGTCTAAAACAAAACACATTGTCCTGCGGAGGGAGCTGGTAGGAACGTTGGGTTGCTCGGTCAATGGCCTGCAGGGTCAACGGCGGCGTGGTGTATTCCACACATATGGCCGACTGTGAGGGCGGGCACAAGCCGGCGTGAGTAGGTTAAACGTTGAGTTTTATAAGGGCACCACGAGGTGACCAGCCCCTCCCCACCCAGCCCCACCCCTCCCCACCCCACCCAGCCCTCCCCACCCAGCCCACCCTCCCCGCCCAGCCCCTCCCCACCCAGCCCCTTCCTCCCCACTCAGCCCCTTCCCACTCAGCCCCTCCCCACCCAGCCCCACCCAGCCCCACCCTCCTCACCCAGCCCCACCCTCCCCACCCTCCCCTCCCCATCCAGCTCCCCTCCACCCTCCCCACCCAGCCCCTTCCTCCCCACTCAGCCCCTTCCCACTCAGCCCCTCCCCACCCAGCCCCACCCAGCCCCACCCTCCTCACCCAGCCCCACCCTCCCCACCCTCCCTCCCCATCCAGCTCCCCTCCACCCTCCCCACCCAGCCCCTCCCTGCACGACGGACACAATAATCCCCTGTGGGCTGGTGTAACCAGGAGGTTCCTACCAGTATGAATCCTATCGACTCCCCCGAGCATCAGACCCCCTCCCCTGTCCGCCTTCTTGGCTCAACTTTTTGAAGCCAATCAGCGTTTGTTTAAGCGCAGAGAGCCGTGGTCCAAGCTGTTCAGTTCCGTGTCCATCCCCTCCAGCAGCGCCTCCGATGGGCACGGTTGACTACGTACGGTGCGAAAGAAGTCAACCTACAAACTAAACTCGTTTTGTAGTCATAATACAGGTGCTTTTTTGGGGGTTAGATCGCGTAAATATATAAATGTGTCGTTAAACCCGCCACCACCCGACACGGCCAATCAGTGAGGCTTGTCACGTAAAAGAACGTGGCCAATTCGTCACTAGTACAGCACTAGTGTATAGTGTAGTGTATGGTAGTGTAGTGTATAGTAGTGTAGTGTATAGTGTAGTGTATAGTGTAGTATACTAGTACAGCTACACCGGTGTGTTGGAGAGCCAAGCCACAACATTTACAATTATAGTGTAGTGTGTCGTGTAGTGTATAGTGTAGTGTATAATGTAGTGTATAGTCTAGTGGAGAGTGTAGAGTATAGTGTAGTGTATAGTAGTGTATAGTGTAGTATATAGTGTAGTGTATAGTGTAGTGTATACTGTAGTGTATAGTGTAGTGTATAGTGTAGTATACTAGTACAGCACACCAGTGTGTTGGAGAGTAAACCCACAACATTTACAATCTGGCTGTCGCCTGATGATGCTAGTTGTAATTACTGGCGAAACGTCGAACTCAGATTGTAAATCGACGCGTAACATGTTTCCCCTTTGAATATAAACCATAAATATCACGTTTCAAATAATTGAATCTCAATGGGGGGGGGGGGAGGTCACAAGACATCAGGACCACGCTGTACTATACCGAGTATAACTCCATTACTTGTACAGGATCGTTAGAATGGTAGCGACGCAATGTGTCACCGTTTTTTTTTATATAGTTTGCATAATTTATGCACCCACGCTAAGTCGAAACACTGCAGAGTCACGATGTGTTCCTCTAATTATAAACACGCACGGCGCGGGCGAGACCATTCCTTTCGCAGGGGTGTTCTTAAACATTCACACAAAAGACAAAGATCCCCCGTACAGCCTATACAAGACTGTAGGGGCAAGTGCTGTTAGCGAGTAGCGCCTATGAAGACCGGCACGGCACACGAGGGGGTGGGTGGACAGCACCACCACCACCGCCCGGCCGCCTTTGTCTCCCCGGTGACGATGTTTACTACACACCGCACCAGGTAGTCATTTGAGGCTGAGTCGACCTCGGGGAGGCCCAGTACCCGTTCAGATAATCGTGACCGGTGTTGGGCGTTAGCGGAATGGAATTTGGGTCGTCGGGTAGCGCTAACCACTGCGCCACCGCTCATCAAAAAGCATTCTGGTCACACCCCCCCCCCGTAATCGTACTTAGTACGGCCCAAGGACGAGTTCATTCCTCCCGCGGGGTGTTTCTTAGTCGTTCGCATACCAAAATGTTGACTCGTTCGTAGGCGAGTTCATTTTCCCCGCGAGCATGGAGCGCGTGTTTTTTTGATGGAGAGGCGTCTTTCGCAAACCATTATTGTCGTTGAATAATTATGAACAAGCATCTAAGATCAACGGCCAACGGACGAGTCCATTTCCCTTCTTAGGGAGGGGGGGGTGTTCGTAGCACATCAGGCGCCACCCACACAGTTGTTGTGGTCGTTATAGTGGGGCGAGTCCATTTGCGTGCGTCCTGGGGGGGGGGGGTGTTTGTGCTAAGACGCATAGCCCATGGACGAGTCCATTTGCTTGCGCCCTGGGAGGGGGGTGTTTGTGCTAAGACTCATAGCCCATGGACGAATCCATTTGCGTGCGCCCTGGGGGGGGGTGTTTGTGCTAAAATTCATAGCTCATGGACGAATCCATTTGCGTGCGCCCTGGGGAAGGGGGTGTTTGTGCTAAGACGCATAGCCCACGGACGAATCCATTTGCTTGCGCCTTGGGGGGGGGGGGGTGTTTGTGCTAAGACTCATAGCCCATGGACGAATCCATTTGCGTGCGCCCTGGGGGGGGGGGTGGGGGTTTTTGTGCTAAGATGCATAGCTCATGGACGAATCCATTTGCGTGCGCCCTGGGGGGGGTGTTTGTGCTAAGACTCATAGCCCATGGACGAATCCATTTGCGTGCGGCCTGGGGGGGGGTGTTTGTGCTAAGACTCATAGCCCATGGACGAATCCATTTGCGTGCGCCCTGGGGGGGGGGTGTTTGTGCTAAGATTCATAGCCCATGGACGAATCCATTTGCGTGCGCCCTGGGGGGGGGTGTTTGTGCTAAGATACATAGCCCGTGGACGAATCCATTTGCGTGCGCCCTGGGGGGGGGGGGGTGTTTGTGCTAAGACTCATAGCTCATGGACGAATCCATTTGCTTGCGCCCTGGGGGGGGGTGTTTGTGCTAAGACTCATAGCTCATGGACGAATCCATTTGCGTGCGCCCTGGGGGGGGGGTGTTTGTGCTAAGACTCATAGCTCATGGACGAATCCATTTGCGTGTGCCCTGGGGGGGGGGGGTGTTTGTGCTGTTGGTGGGGGCGTGCTCATACCCAGTTCAGTGACCCGCCGTGCGTCTTCATCTTCGTCGTTATCGCCTCTTCCTCCTCCTCATCCTCCTTCAGCCGCCAAGATGTTCGGTCTGGGGCGCTTCGCTGGGAACTTGATCCAGGCGGTGGCGGGGTGAGTTTGCGTCTTTGTGCCATGGACGCGACCTTAATAGGAGCTCGCTAACGGTGTTGGTCGTGCCGTGCTGTGTAACACGTGTGCGTGTCACCTTAATAGGATCTCGCAAACTCGTGGGTTGCTGTGTGTGTACTGTACTGTAACATGTGTACTGTACTGTAACATGCGTGTGTGTGTGTACGTGTGTGGCATTAATAGACATTGGCAAACGCGGGAGCGGTGGCGCAGTGGTTAGCGCGCCACGCCTCGCCACCAACAGCGACGACTATCTCTGGACCGGTCCTGGGCCTCCCCCTAGGTTGACTCGGCCTTAATAGGTGCTCGCTAACAGCACTTGCCCCTACAGTCTGTTAAGGCTATACGGGGGATCTTTGTGTGTGTGTGGAGAGCGGTGGTGCAACGGTTAGCGTTACACTACGAACCTGGCGACCCGAGTTCCATTCCCGCTCACGGCCAAAATCACCGACGATTATCTCTGAACCCGTCCTGGTCCTCCCCTAGGTCGACTCGGCCTCAAACGAGTACCTGGTGCGGTGTGTAGTAACTATCGCCACTGGGGAGACAAGGCGGCCGGGCGTGGTGCTGGCCACCCACCCCCCCCCTCGTGTGCCGTGCCGGCCTTCATAGGTGCTGCTACTCGCTAACAGCACTTGCCCCTACAGCCTGTTAGAGGCTATATGGGGGAGCTTTGTCTTTGTGGCTACGTGTTTAGCATCGTAAGTCCTGCTGGGCTTGTCAAGAGAACCTGGCGTTCATAGCCCAGGGCATTGCTTTATACAGCAATGCCCCACGCCCACCCTCAACTCAAAACAATCCACACAACTACGCAGGCATTGTAAGTGCATATTCTTAGGTTTTTTCGATAAAGTCACGTAGGTAAAAAAGTAAATTAATAAAAGTAAAATAAAAAAAAATAAAAAAATTACTTTTATTAATTTACATTTTTTTCCTACGTGACTTTACCGAAAAAACCTAAGAATATGAATCCTTGCAGTCACGAAAGCTTCAAACCTGAATTGTAGTGCATTTGCATGTGGACGCACACGCGTGTGTGCGTGTGTGTTCGCGACCAATATCATCCATAATTTTGGGTTGGATCGCGTAAATATATGAACGTGTCGTTAAACCCGGCACATCCACGCCTCTGTATAAGGAGGGAAACAGGTGGACTTCTCCACATATCTGGCTGTCGCCTGATGAAGCTGGTTGTAATTATTGGCGAAACGTCGTGCTCCGATTGTAAATGTTGTGGCTTGGCTCTCCAACACACCGGTTAGTGCTGTACTAGTATACTACACTATACACTACACTACTATACTACACTGTACACTACACTATACACTACACTATACACTAGACTATACACTACACTACTATACTACACTATACACTACACACTACTATACACTACACTATACACTACTATACACTACACCACTATACACTACACATTTATATTTTATTATTTCCCTTCTACGTGACTTTACCGAAAGAACCAAGAATATGAATCCCTGCAGTCGCGAAAGCTTTAAATCGAAATTTAGAGCCTTGTTGGTTTGCGTTGTTCACCATAAAAGTACCATGTGGTTTTGAACACCTTAACGCATCCTGTTTTATTGCCAGAAAGCGTAGAAACTATTCTTATTTATTCATAGCGTGTAATGTTATTCAACCCATAACGTGTCCAAAGTTGTAATCTGTTGTGATGCTTTGTTTCACCAAACCTGCGCTGGCTGATCGCTACATTTTAAACCTGTGCAGCGTCTCCGCTTGACGCAACGCACTTGAACGCAGTTGTGTGAGCCGAACATTGTTGCTGTTTTCTATCTCGTCTTCGGATGGATGCGTCGTCACGTGCCTTAAACTGTATCGCAAGCAAACCAAAGCAAACCACAAAGCTCTTGCCAATGACAGCAGGCGACGAGGCAGCCGTGGCTGACTCATGAGCCATTGGAGAAGGCAAAACACGAATCAAAACTAGACACGGGGGGAGTGGGGATGATCCCATCCCACACAGACAAACGCAAATCCGTGGCTGGGTGAGACCAGGGTGGGATTAAAGTTCTTGCAGGGCAGGGGTGGGGAACGTCTGGCCCGCGGGCCGTACGAGGCCTGCGAAATCATCTGGTCTGGTCTGGTCTGGCCCTGCCAAGGCAACCACAGGCAGGACTCGAAATTCAATAAATCTAGGAGCAAACCTGGAAAAAGCAGTTGCGAGTAGCAGCAACATCATCAACACCAGCTAACATCATCACACGCCTCGCCAAAGAGAAGCAGTTCCAGCCATCACATTAGGGATGAGTTAATACTGGTAGGAACCACCTGGTTCCACCAGCCCACAGGGGATTATTGTGTCCGTCCGTCGTGCATCCAAAAATGGGAGGGGTCGGGCTGGGTGGGGAGGGTGGGCTGGGTGGGGGGTGGGAGGGGTGGGGCTGGGTGGGGAGGGGCTGGTCACCCCGTGGTGCCCTTATAAAACTCAACGTTTAACCTACTCACGCCGGCTTGTGCCCGCCCTCACAGTCGGGCATATTTGCGGAATACACCACGCCGCCGTTGACCCTGGCCATTGACCGAGCAACCCAACGTTCCTACCAGCTCCCTCCGCAGGAATGTGTTTAAATGTTTGGCCAAATATAACCGGCAAATTTTTAAGTTAATCATTTTGTATGGCCCGCGAATGATGTTATTAATATACAAATGGCCCTTGGCAGAAAGAAGGTCCCCCACTCCTGTTGTAGGGGCTTGGGCACTTTTGTTTTGACGATGGCAACTGTGTAGAATCACGACTGTCACTCCGCTTGATTGTGCAAAAAAAAACAGCACTTGGAGATGTTTATTTTGCTGATTTTGGAACGGAATTTTTTTCTTTCTCAAACTTCATCCTCCGGTGTTTAATTTCTCTCTCGCCTTACGAAAAAAAAACAACGATTGACATGACTCTGCCTCTTTGTGTAAACACTGTGCCTGTCCTTTGCTATATATCAATATATTTATTCGAGGAAGGTATCTTGGTTACATTTCTTATAAAACAAACAAATAACATGGTCACTTTTTTCGTAGGCCCTTCAGTTTTCATACCTACTGTGCCTATTTGATCATTATAATTGGCTAATACGGCCCTGGCGTGAGAATATTTTCGGTTTTATGGATTCATGAGCGTCTGTAGAAATGGGCGCTGACACTATCACGTACAAAGCCCCCACTCCGTGCGGTCGGTTAATCGGTCACGGTCGGATGCGCGACGTCGTATCATAATTCATGCATTCTCTCCCACACCGCTGTGCCCCCCCCCCCACCTTACTCCCTCGCCACGCAGTGAGATTGGAGGGAACATCGGGCAGCAGTTCTTTCAGGTGAGCGGTCAGACCTTCGCACGGAGACTAACATCGTCGCAGCAGTCTGTGCGAGACGCCGCACGTCGGCCTCGCTTGGCTCTCGCAGGCGAGCAGGGCCGACGTAGGTGACTCGCGCGTGCGAGTTCGCACAGCCGACGTAGCTGACGGCGAACGCAGCCGATACGGCCAACTCACTCAAGTGCAGCTCCGCATGCGGCTGATGGAGCCAACGAGAGGTGACACGGACGATAAAGCCACAACAGCCGACATAGCAAAGTCGACGCGCACACGCAACTGATGTAGTTGATGTAGGCCATGCAGCAGGTAAAACTGACACGGCCGACACAACTGACATGGCCGGTACAACTGACACGGCCGATACTACTGACATGACACGGCCGGTACAACTGACATGACACGGCCGGTGCAACTGACACGGCCGGTACAACTGACATGACACGGCCAGTACAATTGACACGGCCGGCACAACTGACACGTCCGGCACAACTGAGCATCTAAACCCGGGCGTATCGATCGGGGATGCTGGTGATCCGGCGCTTTGGAGGCTCCGGTGGATAGGAGGATCGCGTCAAGCTTTGTGAGAATGCCGCACACACGGCGGGTAGAAGGGGTGAGAGGGGGAACTGTGGCCGTGGGTGACGACTGCTGACGAGGGGAGTGGCAGCCGACGTCCCATCGCCGGAGACGGAGCGGTGAAATCCGCCCGTGCGCAGTTGCCCGCTGGATCGTCCGCCGTCGAAGAGATCAATCGGTGGATGATCGATCGAGGCTGGCCGGCTGATGATGATGATGCTGATGATTTGATGACTCGCATGATTTGTTGACGCGTTCAACGGAACTCGTGACGAACTTTCGGCGGCGCTCCGTGCAGCTTTGGGTCCCTGGCCGCCCGCCTCATCGCCCGCCCTGGTGGAGCAGCTGCTGCTTGCTGAGCTGCGCTTGGGATCGGATTCCTACTCTCGTTGCTGTTTGGCTTTTGGTTTCGCTGGAGGTTCTTGATGTTGGTTTCTGCTGTATCCTCTCTCCGTTGGTGTGCGGGCGTCTGTGTGTGTGTCTGTATAGGAGCGGCGGCGCAGCGGTTAGCGCTACGAACCCGGCGACCCGAGTTCGATTCTCGCTCATGGCCGACACCGGCGACGATTATCTGAACCGGTCCTGGGCCCCTCCCCCCCCCCCCCGAGGTCGACTCAGCCTCAAATGAGTACCCGGTGCGGTGTGTAGTAAACATCGTCGCCGGGGAGACAAAGGCGGCCGGGCGTGGCGCTGGCCACCCACCCCTCGTGCGCCGTGCCGGCCTTCATAGGCGCTGCTACTCGCTAACACCACTTGCCCCAACAGTCTGTGTGAGCTATAAGGGGGATCTTTGTCTGTCTGCATGGCTGTCTGTGCATGTCTCTGTCTCTCGACACTGTGCTCCCCCCACTCCCCCCTACTTCCCCTCTCCCTCTGCCTCTCTTCTCCGCCTGTCGCCTGTCGCCACCTCCACCAACGAGCAGATGATTGCCGACTCCTCCAATCAAGACAGCTGGGTACGTGAAGCTCCCTCCTCGCCCGGCTCCCTCCCCTAGCGGCGTCGTAGCCGGCGAGGGTGCAGGCGGTGCAACTGCACCAGGGCCCACGGGCCGGAGGGGTTCAGGTGCCGGGGAATGCACCGGAGCCCACGCCGATTACACTACGCCGCGGGGTTTAACTGTAGCGCATATATATTTTTTGTTCTTTCGGTAAAGTCACGTAGAAGGGAAATAATAAAATGATATATATAAAACAATAAAAATTTCACGACGTTCCGACTGCAACACAAGCAATCGTCATCAGGTGTGAAATCCACAGCAAGAAAATGTTATATTTATATTATTTTATTGTTTCCTTTCTACGTGACTTTACCGAAAGAACCAAAATATGAATCCCTGCAGTCACGAAAGCTTTAAATCGATGTTTTTTATTACCAGGTAAGGCCCGCTGAGCTATACAGGCATTTCGGAAGTGACCTGGCCACAAACGATAGCTCAGCGAAACTTAAAGCAGCCAAATACCCTTGGAGCGCACGTTGATAAATGTGGAGGGAAAACCCGGAGGAGCCAAAGAAAAATCCACACGACCATGGAACACGCAAATATACAACAGGCGTCAGGGTCGGGATCGAACCCACGACCTCCTGTATACCAGGCGAGGTAGTTAACATCTCGTCACCTGGAACTTACGACCTCCTGAATACCAGGCGAGGTAGTTAACATCTCCTAGTCACCTGGAACCCACGACCTCCTGCATACCAGGCGAGGTAGTTAACATCTCCTAGCCACCGTGATGATGATGATGATGATGAGAGAGACACGCAAAC
Source organism: Lethenteron camtschaticum (assembly GCA_018977245.1). Taxonomy (NCBI): domain Eukaryota; kingdom Metazoa; phylum Chordata; class Hyperoartia; order Petromyzontiformes; family Petromyzontidae; genus Lethenteron; species Lethenteron camtschaticum. The sequence goes on along the minus strand of MU249623.1, from coordinate 3,499,663 downwards.
TCCAAATATACAGCAGCAGGCGTCAGGATTGAGATCGAACCCACGACCTCCTGTATACCAGGCGAGGTAGTTAACATCTCCTAACCACCGTGATGATGATGAGATCGAGACGCAGACTCCAAATATACAGCAGCAGTCGTCAGGGTCGAAATCGAACCCACGACCGCCTGTATACCAGGCGAGGTAGTTAACATTTCCTAGCCAGCGTGATGATGATGAGATCGAGACGCAGACTCCAAATATACAGCAGCAGTCGTCAGGGTCGAAATCGAACCCACGACCGCCTGTATACCAGGCGAGGTAGTTAACATTTCCTAGCCAGCGTGATGATGATGAGATCGAGACGCAGACTCCAAATATACAGCAGCAGTCGTCAGGGTCGAAATCGAACCCACGACCGCCTGTATACCAGGCGAGGTAGTTAACATTTCCTAGCCACCGTGATGATGATGAGATCGAGACGCAGACTCCAAATATACAGCAGCAGTCGTCAGGGTCAAGATCGAACCCATGACCTGTATACCAGGCGAGGTAGTTAACATTTCCTAACCACCGTGATGATGATGAGATCGAGACGCAGACTCCAAATATACAGCAGCAGTCGTCAGGGTCGAAATCGAACCCACGACCGCCTGTATACCAGGCGAGGTAGTTAACATCTCCTAGCCACCGTGAGAAAGTGTGACACCAGTGCCTTAGTCGATGGCGTAGCGATGGAGTGTGCGGGCGGTCACATTTTTGTTCCGAAATTCCCTGGCGCTCGCTGCCCGCTGTTGGCTTGACATGTGCGCCTCCCATAATGCAGTGCGTGTGATAATATCGCTGTAGTGCCGCCTCTCACAATGCACTGTGTGGTGATGTCGCTGTAGTGCTGCCTCCCACAATGCACCGAGCTTGGTTATTTACACAATGCACCGCGCTTGGTGATGTCGCTGTCGTGCCACCTCCCATAATGCAGTGTGTGTGATGGAGCTGTAGTGCTGCCTCCCACAATGCACCGAGCTTAGTTATTTACACAATGCACCACGCTTGGTGATGTCGCTGTCGTGCCACCTCCCATAATGCAGTGTGTGTGATGGAGCTGTAGTGCTGCCTCACACAATGCACCGAGCTTGGTTATTTACACAATGCACCACGCTTGGTGATGTCGCTGTCGTGCCACCTCCCATAATGCAGTGTGTGTGATGGAGCTGTAGTGCTGCCTCCCACAATGCCCAGCGCTTGGTGATGGAGCTGTAGTGCTGCCTCCCACAATGCCCAGCGCTTGGTGATGGAGCTGTAGTGCTGCCTCCCACAATGCCCAGCGCTTGGTGATGGAGCTGTAGTGCTGCCTCCCACAATGCCCAGCGCTTGGTGATGTAGCTGTAGTGCCGCCTCCCACAATGCCCAGCGCTTGGTGATGGAGCTGTAGTGCCGCCTCCCACAATGCACAGCGCTTGGTGATGTAGCTGTAGTGCCGCCTCCCACAATGCAGTGTGTGTGATGGAGCTATAATGTCGCGTCCCACAATGCACTGCGCTTGGTGCTGTAGCTATCGTAGTGCCGACAATATCCTATTAAAATGAAGGAATGACCCACACAATAGTTGCAATAATTTTGCTTTAATATTACTCGTATTTGCTTGCAGACTGCACGCACTGTCTGTCTAATGCGTCTCATCTCAAGAGTGTTAGAATGGGTTTATTGACGTACTGCAAATGATGGCAGTGACGATTGAACAATTTGACCCTTTTGTGTTGGATCGTAGTGTAGGTATCTTGACTGTTTTTTTTAAATCCTTTATATTAAGTTCACTTGCTTGCTTGCACGCTTACGACCGTGCAAATCTTTCGGTCGTTTTTTAACCCACTTCCCGTGATCCAATCGAGCTGACATTTTGCACACAGACTCGTTGTGCGTGACAATTTATTTTCGTGAACATTTTTTTCCAAAATGTTAGACTTTTTAGGAAAATTTTTTAAATATTTAATTACCAATTGCTTAATGGTGGCAGGCAATCATCTGACCCATAGGTGGCAGCCATCTCAAGCCAGAGGACGAGAGGACTCTAGCCGCCACGCATATAAAGGATTTATAGTGAAAAACTTTGTTTTTACGGATTAATTTATAGCGATAAACCTCCACCAGCCGACAGAGCCAATCTAATCAAGTTGCCGCCTGATGGGGCAAATGCAGCGCGTCCGTTGATGCGGTTCATCGGCTACGTACGGTGGGTAAGACGGTCAACGTACGTACGCACAGGAGGGGCGTGCAAAAGCCCCAGCAAAATTTCGATTTAAAGCTTTCGTGACTGCAGGGATTCATCTTCTTGGTTCTTTCGGTAAAGTCACGTGACTTTACCGAAAGAACCAAGAAGATGAATCCCAGCAAAATGTTTGACAGTTGTACTCATTTACGACGTTTCGCTAGAGATCAGAGGTCGCAACCGGGTACCCGATACCCGTACCCTACCCGATACCCGTGACGGGTACGGGTACCCGTTTGCGACCCTGGTGCGGCCGGGTACGGGTAGGCTGTGAGTCACCGGTGAGTAACCGTTTGTCACTCATTTCGGGTAGGGTACGGGTAGGAACGGGTACCCGTTTGCGACCCTGGTGCGGCCGAGTACGGGTAAGGAATCAAAACCCGTTTGCGACCTCTGCTGGAGATTGCAATTCAGCATCGTCAGGTGAGAGTGACGGCTGCCGCCAGAGGGCGCCACGGTCACTTCAACTTCGAGAGCCCGTGGCAGCTCTCGGTGGCTCGGCCATCCGTGGCGGAGTGACAGAATCACACACGGTACACACATACACACGTTACACACACACACGGTAAATACATACACGGTACACATACTGGGGAGCCGGGAGTGGTTCTGAACACCCACCCCTCGTGTGCCGTGCCGGCCTTCATAGGTGCTACTCGCTAACAGCACTTGCCCCGAGAGTCTGTGATGGCTACACGGGGGATCTTTGTCTTTGTGTCAATGTCTGTCGTTTACATTGTTGCAGCCCCGAAGGTTCAGCCGACCCTGCAGAGCGATGAAGACGCTCAGTTTCGTCGCGTGTTCACCCAGCTCGCCGGGGAGGTACAGTACACACACGCAGTACACACACGGTACACGCACACACGGTACACACACACACGTTACACACACACACGTTACACACACACACGGTACACACACGGTACACACACACACGGTACACACACGGTACACACGTTACACACACACGGTACGCACACACACGGTACGCACACACACGGTACACACACACACGGTACACACACACACGGTACACACACGGTACAAATACACGGTACACATACGGTACACACACACCCGGTACACACATACACGGTACGTACACACATGCAGTGCACACACACACGGTACACACACACACGGTACACACACACACGGTACACACACACACGTTACACACACACACGTTACACACACACGGTACACACACGGTACACATACACGGTACACACACACACGGTACACACACACACCGGTACACACATACACGGTACGTACACACATGCAGTGCACACACACACGGTACACACATGCAGTGCACACACACGGATTGTTAAAAATAAATATCTTCTGGACGCTCTTTCGTAAGCGTGGATGTTTGCAAGTCGGGGACTGTCCATACTCATCGATTTGATTTGGTCTGCGTAACGACCTGCTGTGTCCATCTCCTGGGCATCCCCTAGGACATGGAGATCAGCCCTGGGGAGCTGCAGGGAGTCCTGAACAAGGTGGTCACCAAACGTGAGTGACCGCACACACGCAGACAAAGGTCCCCGCGTAGCCTCAACAGACTGTTGGGGCAAGTGCTGTTAGCGAGCGGCACCTGTGAAGGCCGGCGCCGTGGCACACGGGGGGTTGGTGTGACCAGCGCCACGCCCGGCCGCCTTTGTCTCCCCAGTGCTGAAGATTACGCGCGGCACCAGCTACTCGTTTAGGGCCGAGTCTACCTAGGGGAGGCCCAGAACCAGTTCAAATATTCACGGATGATGCTGGCCATGGCGAGGGATCGTAGTGCAGCGCGCTAACCAATATGCCACCGAAAGAAGTTGAACATAACATACATAAACTTACACACAGACTCCTCGCACAGAGACCCATAGACTCCTCGCACAGAGACCCATAGACTCCTCACACAGAGACCCATAGACTCCTCGCACAGAGACCCATAGACTCCTCGCACAGAGACCCATAGACTTCTCGCACAGAGACCCATAGACTCACTCACACAGAGACCCATAGACTCATCGCACAGAGACCCATAGACTCATCGCACAGAGACCCACAGACTCACCATACAGAGACCCGTAGACTCATCGCACAGAGACCCATAGACTCATCGCACAGAGACCCATAGACTCATCGCACAGAGACCCACAGACTCATCGCACAGAGACCCATTGACTCATCACACAGAGAACCATAGACTCATCGCACAGAGACCCACAGACTCATCGCACAGAGACCCATTGACTCATCACACAGAGACCCATAGACTCATCGCACAGAGACCCATAGACTCATCGCACAGAGACCCATAGACTCCTCACACAGAGACCCATAGACTCCTCACACAGAGACCCATAGACTCCTCGCACAGAGACACATAGACTCATCACACAGAGACCCATAGACTCATCACACAGAGACCCATAGACTCCTCGCACAGAGACCCATAGACTCATCGCACAGAGACCCATAGACTCCTCGCACAGAGACCCATAGACTCCTCACACAGAGACCCATAGACTCCTCGCACAGAGACCCATAGACTCCTCGCACAGAGACCCATAGACTTCTCGCACAGAGACCCATAGACTCACTCACACAGAGACCCATAGACTCATCGCACAGAGACCCATAGACTCGCACAGAGACCCACAGACTCACCATACAGAGACCCGTAGACTCATCGCACAGAGACCCATAGACTCATCGCACAGAGACCCATAGACTCATCGCACAGAGACCCACAGACTCATCGCACAGAGACCCATTGACTCATCACACAGAGAACCATAGACTCATCGCACAGAGACCCACAGACTCATCGCACAGAGACCATTGACTCATCACACAGAGACCCATAGACTCATCGCACAGAGACCCATAGACTCATCGCACAGAGACCCACAGACTCATCGCACAGAGACCCACAGACTCATCGCACAGAGACCACAGACTCATCGCACAGAGACCCATAGACTCATCACACAGAGAACCATAGACTCATCGCACAGAGACCCATAGACTCATCGCACAGAGACCCATAGACTCATTGCACAGAGACCCATAGACTCATCGCACAGAGACCCATAGACTCATCGCACAGAGACCCATAGACTCATCGCACAGAGACCCACAGACTCACCACACAGAGACCCATTGACTCATTACACAGAGACCCATAGACTCATCGCACAGAGACCCATAGACTCATCGCACAGAGACCCACAGACTCATCGCACAGAGACCCATAGACTCATCGCACAGAGACCCATAGACTCCTCGACAGAGACTCATAGACTCACCGCACAGAGACCCATAGACTCACCGCACAGAGACCCATAGACTCATCGCACAGAGACCCATAGACTCATCGCACAGAGACCCATAGACTCATCGCACAGAGACCCATAGACTCATCGCACAGAGACCCACAGACTCACCACACAGAGACCCATAGACTCATCGCACAGAGACCCATAGACTCATCGCACAGAGACCCATAGACTCATCGCACAGAGACCCACAGACTCACCGCACAGAGACCCATAGACTCATCGCACAGAGACCCATAGACTCATCGCACAGAGACCCATAGACTCATCACACAGAGACCCACAGACTCATCACAGAGACCCATAGACTCATCACACNGAGACCCACAGATCATCACGAGACCCATAGACTCATCACATACACAGAGACCCACAGATCATCACAGAGACCCATAGACTCATCNCAGAGNCCCATAGACTCATCACACAGAGACCCACAGACTCATCACAGAGACCCACAGACTCATCACACAGACCCATAGACTCATCACATACACACAGAGACCACAGACTCATCACACAGAGCCATAGACTCATCACACAGCCATAGACTCATCACACAGAGACCCATAAACTCATCACACAGAGACCCACAGACTCACCACCCATAGTTTGTTGTCCTTCCCCGCACCTCCGATTAGCACGGTTTGGCTACGTACGGCACGAAAGAAGTCCCACATACACACGATACATACATCAACAGACAGGTGCGGTTCACGAGCACTTATAAAGTTCAACGTACGGACATGCGTGCGTATTCAACGTATCAAAAACAAATTGCATAAAAAAATGAAAAAGATATAATAACAAATTTTTTGGAAAAGATGAGGCTCAACGGTGACTTGCTGAGGAGCAAAGTGACGGTGCCGGAGCGCTAAAGTTGATCGCTCTGGCTGAGTCCAGGGGTGTTCGATGTCACCGTGCGGTCGTCTTCGTGTTCATTCAGACCGCGACCTCAAGACGGACGGGTTCAGCATCGAGTCGTGCCGCAGCATGGTGGCGCTCATGGACGTATCCTGACTCAGCGGGGACACAACAACACAACAACAACACGACAACACAACAACAACAACACAACACGGCACAACACAAAACAACGCGACAACAATACGACAACGACACGGCAACACGGCACAACACATGATGACACGACACAACACGACAACACACGATAACACAACAACAACACGACACAATGACAACAACACAACACGGCACAACAACACGACAACAACACGGCACAACGACACGGCAACGACACAACACGACAACACGGCACAACGACACGGCATGACACAACAACACGACACAATGACAACAACACAACACGGCACAATAACACGACAACAACACGGCACAACGACACGGCATGACACAACAACACGACACAACGACACGGCAACGATACAACACGACAACACAACAATACGGCATGACATAACGACATGGCATGACGCAACAACACGACACAACAACACGACAACAACACGACAACACCATGGCACAACGACACGGCATGACATAACGACACGACACAACACGACGTGACGCAATGACATGCCCACAACCCTCACCCTAACAAAATGCCACGGCACAAAATGGCACGGCACGGCACCACGTGACACAACGCTACACAAAACAACTCAACGACGCGTGACGTTGCCAAGACTCGTCGCGACACAGAGCGTGCGCGCGCGCTGAGTAACGCGAACGACGCGACAGCGAGGGCGGATAAATCGGCGTGACGCGCGACGTGGCGGCACAGCGCGATGGGAGAGCCCGAGTGGCGGTGCGGCTCCCTGCCGTCGTGAAGCCGATTGACCCTTGACCTTCGAGCGCAGTCGGACGGCACGGGGAAGCTGGGCTACGAGGAGTTCAAGATCCTGTGGAACAAGATCAAGGGCTGGCAGGTGAGGCCGTGCGTGCGTGCGTGCGTTCGTGCGTGCGAATGTCGCGGGAGTGGTGGCGCAGCGGTTGGCGCGCCGCGCTACGTTCCCGGCGGCCCGAGTCGGATTCCCGCAGGCAATCTGGTCGGCAGGCCGAACGCGATCCACTTGCGCGACGCACTCGGGGAGCGCGTCGCGCGTGTGGGGAGCGGTGCCGCAGCTGCACTGTCGACCCGCTCACGACCAACACCGGTGACGATTATCTGAACCGGTCGTGGGCCTCCCCCTAGGTCGACTCGGCCTCAAACGAGTACCTGGAGCGGTGTGTTGTAGACATCGGCACTGGGAGACAAAGGCGACCGGGCGTGGTGCTGACCACCCACCCCTCGTGTGCCGTGCCGGCCTTCATAGGTGCTAACAGCACTTGCCCCAACGGTATGTCGAGGCTATACGGGGGATCTTTGTCTTTGCAGACTCTGTACAAGCAGTACGACGCAGACCGCAGTGGTGCCATGTCGGCATCGGAGCTGGGACCCGCCCTGGCAGCCGCCGGTACGGGATGGCACGCACACATGCAGACACGCACGCACACACTTACACGCACACACGTACACACACGCATGTACACGCACGCACAAGCATACGCACGCACGTATATATGCAGACACGCACGCACGCAACAACAACAACCGCCATTCGCTACTAAGTGGCGAATGGCGGTTGTTGTGTGTGTGACTCTGTGTGACTGTATGTGTGTGACTGTGTGTGTGTGTGACTCTGCGTCTTTATGTTTGTGCCCAGGCTTCAGGCTGAATGATCAGCTGCTACGCGTCATCACGCTGTGACTGTGTGTGTGTGTGACTCTGTGACTGTGTGTGTGTGTGTGACTCTGTGACTGTGTGTGTGTGTGACTCTGTGTGACTGTGTGTGTGTGTGACTCTGTGTATGTGACTGTGTGTGTATGTGTGACTGTGTGTGTGTGTGACTGTTGCCCAGGCTTCAGGCTGAACGATCAGCTGTTGCGCGTCATCACGCTCCGCTACGCGGAGGAGGACGGCAACGTCGACTTCGACAACTTCATCTGCTGCCTCGTCCGCCTGGAGGCCATGTTCCGTACGTACGCGCACAGACAAAGATCCCCCGTGCGGCCTCACACAGACTGTCGGGGCAAGTGCTGTTAGCGAGTAGCAGCGCCTGTGAAGGCTGGCACGGCATGTTCCGTACGTACGCGCACAGACAAAGATCCCCCCATGCGGCCTCACACAGACTGTCGGGGCAAGTGCTGTTAGCGAGTAGCAGCGCTTGTGAAGGCCGGCACGGCATGTTCCGTACGTACGCGCACAGACAAAGATCCCCGTGCGGCCTCACACAGACTGTCGGGGCAAGTGCTGTTAGCGAGTAGCAGCGCCTGTGAAGGCTGGCACGGCATGTTCCGTACGTACGCGCACAGACAAAGACCCCCGTGCGGCCTCACACAGACTGTCGGGGCAAGTGCTGTTAGCGAGTAGCAGCACTTGTGAAGGCCGGCACGGCATGTTCCGTACGTACGCGCACAGACAAAGACCCCCGTGCGGCCTCACACAGACTGTCGGGGCAAGTGCTGTTAGCGAGTAGCAGCGCTTGTGAAGGCCGGCACCGTGGCACGCGAGGGATCGGTGGCCGGCACAACGCCGAAAAGTGTTTTGGTTTGGCCATGTTTGTTTGTTGTAGTACAGAGTTAGACTGATGGCCTTAATCTAAGTTGTATTGTAGTTGTTGTTGTTGTTTGACTTGCATCCCACTGGGATTTTTGCACACGTGTTGGTGTACGGTGATTTTTCTGCAATATTTTGCTGTCTTTTCTTGGATTTTCTGTTTGCACATAGTCACTTTAAGATGTTTTCTTGTTCATGTTTTTGTTTTCTGTTTGTTGCGGTTGCACCCGATTCAAGAGCCGAATGGCTCACAGGGCTACACCTAATACATGAACTTGAAACTTGAGGCCGCCTTTGTCTCCCAGTGGCGATGTTTACACACGCCGCACCGGGTACTCGTTTGAGGCTGAGTCGACCTAGGGGAGGCCCCGGGACTGGTTCAGATAATCGTCACCGGTGTTGGCCGTGAGAGATGTCCGTAGGGCAGCTACGGCACCGCTCCCCACCCGCTTGCGTGCGTCGCGAGCGTGAGCACCGATGTTGTAGCAGTGGATTGCTTTGGGCCTGCTGAGCAGGTGGTGTCTGGGTCGAGGTTGGTTGGGGAACCCGTCTGCTTACCGAGAGCGTCCACCCGGGCAGCCCCCGGGTGGACGATCGCATGCAGGCTCGTCCAATAACGATCGCGAAAGATAACGCGATCGTTATTAGAGAAGCGGCCCGGTGCCGGACAGAGTCTCTGACAGAGTTCCTGATAGTCTCTGACAGAGTTCCTGACAGTTCCTGACAGTTCTGATGGAGTTCCTGATAGAGTTCCTGACAGAGTTCCTGACAGAGTTCCTGACAGAGTTCCTGATGGAGTTCCTGACAGAGTTCCTGACAGAGTTCCTGACAGAGTTCCTGATGGAGTTCCTGACAGAATTCCTGACAGAGTTCCTGACAGAGTTCCTGATAGAGTTCCTGACAGAGTCCCTGACAGAGTTCCTGACAGAGTTCCTGACAGAATTCCTGACGGAGTTCCTGACAGAGTTCCTGACAGAGTTCCTGATGGAGTTCCTGACATAATTCCTGACAGAGTTCCTGACAGAGTTCCTGATAGAGTTCCTGACAGAGTCCTGACAGAGTTCCTGATGGAGTTCCTGACAGAATTCCTGACAGAGTTCCTGACAGAATTCCTGACGGAGTTCCTGACAGAGTTCCTGACAGAGTTCCTGATGGAGTTCCTGACAGAATTCCTGACGAGTTCCTGACAGAGTTCCTGATAGAGTTCCTGACAGAGTTCCTGACAGAGTTCCTGATAGAGTTCCTGATAGAGTTCCTGATAGAGTCCCTGACAGAGTTCCTGACAGAGTTCCTGACAGAGTTCCTGATAAAGTTCCTGACAGAGTTCCTGACAGAGTCTCTGATAGAGTTCCTGACAGAGTTCCTGATAGAGTTCCTGATAGAGTCTCTGACAGAGTTCCTGACAGAGTTCCTGACAGAGTTCCTGACAGAGTTCCTGACAGAGTTCCTGATAGTTCGGGACTAGAGTTGCGGACCGTGGCGCCAGCGTGGCGACGTCGTCCCGTGTGACCGCGTGTTTGTGCCGCAGGCGCCTTCCAAGCTCACAACCGGGATGGGGACGGCACCATCAAGCTGAACGTGCTGGAGGTGAGGGACAGGGGGGGGGAGGGAGGGGGGGAGGGGATCCGCTTGTTTGTTTCTCATCAGCATCATCAGCGACCCATCGTCAGTGTATCCATCATCATCAGCATCGTCATTATCATAATCTCTCTCATCATCATCACCATCGGTGTCTCATCATCATCACCATCAATGCCTCATCATCATTATAATCTATGTCTCATCATCATCAGCATTTCACTATCATTACCGTCATGATTACCATCATCATCATCAGCTCGTCAAGGAGCTTAAATCATCACGCAAACTCCGGCCATCCTCGTAGCGGCTTTGGGCTCACCGTCGAGCAAAGACGGTGGTCACCGCGACGCACGGCGCTTTCAGATGCCCTTTTTTCGGCCGTCTGGAACGCTCTTCCTCGCGATATTGGGAAGCCACTGCGGGCTATGGAAATTGTACTGGTAGGAACCTCCTGGTCACACCAGCCCACAGGGGATTATTGTGTCCGTCCGTCCGTCGTGCAGGGAGGGGCTGGGTGGGGAGGGTGGGGCTGGATGGGAGGGCCGGGTGGGGAGGGGCTGGGTGGGGAGGGTGGGGGTGGGAGGGNTGGGGCTGGGGTGGGGAGGGGCTGGTCACCCGTGGTGCCCTTATAAACTCAACGTTTAAACTACTCACGCCGGCTTGTGCCCGCCCTCACAGTCGGGCATATTTTCGGAATACACCACGCCGCCGTTGACCCTGCAGGCCATTGACCGAGCAACCCAACGTTCCTACCAGCAGCTCCCTCCGCAGGAATGTGTTAAATCATCGAGATTGACAAACTCATTTCTTTAGAAACGCTTTTGGTGTTTAGTTTGTTGTCCTCCCCCCAACCCCCGCCGCACCTCCGATTAGAACGGTTGGCTACGTACGGCACCAAAGAAGTTCAACACACACACACGTGCACACCATCACAGCCGGTGTCATCGTCGTCAGCGTCTCATCGCCATCTTCACCGGTGTCGTCATTGTGCCCTGCGACAAACGTTTTGTCTGTGGCTGAAAACGCCCAAGTGCTGACGTGGACTCCCGTGTGTCGTCGACAGTGGCTGCAGCTCACCATGTACGCCTGAGGGCCGCTGAAGAGGAGGAGGCACGGGGAGAGGGGGGGGCAGGGGAGAGGGGGCGGCACCATGGCCGCCCCGGAGCAAGTGGCCAGGAGGTCCGCCATCTGCACGCACGCACAGCTACATGCACGCACGCACGCGCGCGCATACACACGCACGCACATACACACGTACGCGTGTACACACGTACACATGCGCACACACACGTACACACACACGCACACACAGCTACATGCTTGCACGCACGCGCATACACACGTACGCGTGCACACACGTACACACACACATGCACGGCGACGGACACGCACGGATACGTACACGCGTTAAGACGCAGACAGGCAAAGATATCCCACGCACGTACATATTGTATGCAGGCACACGCAAAGACAAACATCCCCGCGTAAATGTCGATTTAAAGCTTTCGTGACTGCAGGGATTCATCTTCTTGGTTCTTTCGGTAAAGTCACGTAGAAGGGAAATAATAAAAGAATGAAAGTAAAATTGTATTTTAATATGTTTATTTTATTGTATTATTTCCCTTCTACGTGACTTTACCGAAAGAACCAAGAAAATATCCCCCGTATAGTCAGGGAAAGAGCTGTGAGCGAGCACCTATTAAGGCCGGCATGGCACTCGACGGGGTGGGTGGTCAACACCACGCCTGGCCGTCTTTGTATCCCCAGGTTACTAATTTAAGGCTCAGGACAGGTTTGGATAATTGCTATTGTTCTGAGCTCGGGTTACCGAGTTCATAGTGCAGTGCGCTAACCACTGCGCCACTGTTCTGTGAGTGCGTGTGCACGGACAAAGACCAAGACAAAAATCCCCCGTATAGCCTTAACGGGCTGTTGGGGCTAGTGCTGTTAGCGAGCATCTTTGAAGGGACACACGGACACACACCGTTACACACGCACACATTCACACGTGCAGCTAAATGCTTACAGACGCACGCAGTCAGTTGCATGCGCCTAATGCAGTGCGGAAAAACGCTCTCGCGCGCGCACAAACACGTACACTCCGCACGCTCTCATCATTCGTGCTCGTAAGCTTACACGTCATTCGCCGGGTCACGTGACCACCGCGATGGTCACGTGACCACCGCGATGGTCACGTGACCACCGCGGCCATTACCGAGGTCGTGAGTTTCAGCCGCCTCTGGTTAAATGGGATTTTAAAGGTCGAGAGAGAGGGAGAGACGAGAGAGAGGGAGAGACGAGAGAGAGGGAGAGAGGCGAGGGGTCGATGGTGGTGACTGGAGGGACACGGCGAGCACTGAGACCGCACCGACGTGCGGGCTAGCGCTCTTCGTTTGAAGCGAGGAGGCGTGCGTCAAGAGTCGTTGCCCACCATTGTAAATATTAAGAGACGTCTCGGAGAGAATTTCGGTAGTGGGATGGGTGAGGGGGGCGAGGGGGGGGGGGGCGGCCGGCGTTTTTCCGACAGCAAGAGTCAAACTGAGCAAGTGCCAAACGTCGAGAGAGTTGCCATTGCCTCACCCCGCGACTGCCGTGCTACCGCCGTGTTACCGTCGCGTTATCGCCAGGCTACGGCCACGTTACCATCGCGTTATCGCCAGGCTACGGCCACGTTACCATCGCGTTATCGCCAGGCTACGGCCTCACCCGACGCCACGTGTCACTCGCCCTCGAGGCAGACGAGGTGACTCAGCAGTGACTGCTGCTGCTGCTGCTCCCTCAATCATGACTCCCCTCCCCGGCTGCTTTGCCCCGGGCGCAAACTCAACGCGTTTCGTCGATAGCACCTCGGTGACTTTGTCGTTAAAGGTAAACAACAACAACAACAAAAACCAGAACTGTTTGAGCGACGTGTCGGGCAATGGCAACAGCCGACGCAAAAATATGCGGCGATGGCTTTTTTATTACTGCTGTCAAGAAGAGATTCCTGAAACCTTTTTTTTNGCCTGAGATATTTTGTTCCCTCGGATGTGATTGATCCATCGTAGGTTTGTAGGTTAGATCAGGTAAATATGAATGTGTCGTCAGACCCGACACACAGCCAATTAGAAAGCTTTGTCACGTAAACAAAACGAAGCGTGCCAATTCGTTACTCGTTCAGCACTCACCCGTTGCGTGTTGGAGAGTGAAGCCGCTACAACATTTACAATTCGGGTAGCCGTGACGTTTTGCCGGAAATTAACACATTCCTCCTGCGGAGGGAGCTGGTAGGAACGTTGGGTTGCTCGGTCAATGGCCAGGGTCAACGGCGGCGTGGTGTATTCCACAAATATGGCCGACTGAGGGCGGGCACAAGCCGGCGTGAGTAGGTTAAACCTTGAGTTTTATAAGGGCACCACGGGGTGACCAGCCCCTCCCCACCCAGCCCCACCCCTCCCACCCCCACCCAGCCCCACTCCTCCCATTTTTGGATGCACGACGAACTGACGGACACAATGATCCCCTGTGGGCTGGTGTAACCAGGAGGTTCCTACCAGTACAATGACGAGCAGCAGCAGCAGCAGCATCATTGGGTGAGAGCCAGAGAGATGTGGAGAAATCCTCTCTGCTGTTGAGGTCTCAAATAGACACGGGCTGGGATGCATGTGATGTCGTCGCTTGTGAGCCCATCGAGTGCAAATGCCAGAAGAGGGGTGAGCGAGGGTTGATGTATGCATATAAATTACAAATGTATATCCATTACCGGTTGGGTTATTCAAAATGTGGTTGAGTTGTTAATTTGTGCACCACTGCCAACAGCAGCAGCAGCAGCATCACAACAAATGTCATTCCTGTTTGAGGTGCCAGCCAAGTGATGTCACGAGCTCTACCCGATTGGCCTCCCACAGTCACGTGACCGGAGCATCTCTTGTGTGTGTGTGTGACGAGTCACGTGACTGGAGGATCTATCCGTGCGGCTCTTGAAAGTTTGTCGTGTTTATCGAGCCCCAATAAACGTCTCTTCTTGCCACTTTTGGTTTTCCGTCCCCTCCACCGGTCGGGTGACTGCCCGTGTCGCCGCGGTTTGAGTTGCGACGCAGTGCGGCCGCTGCAGCTGTGCACAGGTGGCCGCCGGTTCCACCGGGCGGGGAAAGCCAAGGGTCTCCGGCGAGCACCGGCGAGCACCGGCACGGGCGGCGCGAGAGTGCGGTGGTTGACAACCGTCCCGGCGGTTTTGCCGCGGTCGGCGTTGGGACGCAAGCTGCCGCTCGCCGGCCCCGGTCGAACCGTCGGTCTCCTTCCCCAGAGACATTAGAAGCCTCACTATGAGACATCTCCTTTACCACTGTGAGACATCTCCTTTACCACTATGAGACATCTCCTTTACCACTGAGACATCTCCTTTACCGCTATGAGACATCTCCTTTACCACTATGAGACATCTGCTTTACCGCTATGAGACATCTCTTTTACCACTATGAGACATCTCCTTTACCACTGAGACATCTCCTTTACCACTATGAGACATCTCCTTTACCACTATGAGACATCTCCTTTACCACTATGAGACATCTCCTTTACCACTGTGAGAATCTCCTTTACCACTATGAGACATCTCCTTTACCACTATGAGACATCTCCTTTACCACTGAGACATCTCCTTTACCACTATGAGACATCTCCTTTACCACTATGAGACATCTCCTTTACCACTATGAGACATCTCTTTACCACTATGAGACATCTCCTTTACCACTATGAGACATCTCCTTTACCGCTATGAGACATCTCCTTTACCACTATGAGACATCTCCTTTACCGCTATGAGACATCTCCTTTACCACTATGAGACATCTCTTTACCACTATGAGACATCTCCTTTACCACTATGAGACATCTCCTTTACCACTGTGAGACATCTCCTTTACCACTATGAGACATCTCCTTTACCACTGAGACATCTCCTTTACCACTATGAGACATCTCCTTTACCACTGTGAGACATCTCCTTTACCACTATGAGACATCTCCTTTACCACTATGAGACATCTCCTTTACCGCTATGAGACATCTCCTTTACCACTATGAGACATCTCCTTTACCACTATGAGACATCTCCTTTACCGCTATGAGACATCTCCTTTACCACTATGAGACATCTCCTTTACCGCTATGAGACATCTCCTTTACCACTATGAGACATCTCCTTTACCGCTATGAGACATCTCCTTTACCACTATGAGACATCTCTTTACCACTATGAGACATCTCCTTTACCACTATGAGACATCTCCTTTACCACTATGAGACATCTCCTTTACCACTATGAGACATCTCCTTTACCCTAGACATTCTTTACCATGAGACATCTCCTTTACCACTATGAGACATCTCCTTTACCACTATGAGACATCTCCTTTACCACTATGAGACATCTCCTTTACCACTATGAGACATCTCCTTTACCACTATGAGACATCTCCTTTACCACTATGAGACATCTCCTTTACCACTGAGACATCTCCTTTACCGCTATGAGACATCTCCTTTACCACTATGAGACATCTCTTTTACCACTATGAGACATCTCCTTTACCACTATGAGACATCTCCTTTACCACTATGAGACATCTCCTTTACCACTGTGAGACATCTCCTTTACCACTGAGACATCTCCTTTACCACTGTGAGACATCTCCTTTACCACTGAGACATCTCCTTTACCGCTATGAGACATCTCCTTTACCACTGTGAGACATCTCCTTTACCACTGAGACATCTCCTTTACCACTGTGAGACATCTCTTTACCGCTATGAGACATCTCCTTTACCACTATGAGACATCTCCTTTACCACTGTGAGACATCTCCTTTACCGCTATGAGACATCTCCTTTACCGCTATGAGACATCTCCTTTACCACTATGAGACATCTCCTTTACCACTATGAGACATCTCCTTTACCGCTATGAGACATCTCCTTTACCACTATGAGACATCTCCTTTACCACTATGAGACATCTCCTTTACCACTATGAGACATCTCCTTTACCGCTATGAGACATCTCCTTTACCACTATGAGACATCTCCTTTACCACTATGAGACATCTCCTTTACCGCTATGAGACATCTCCTTTACCACTATGAGACATCTCCTTTACCACTATGAGACATCTCCTTTACCACTATGAGACATCTCCTTTACCGCTATGAGACATCTCCTTTACCACTATGAGACATCTCCTTTACCACTATGAGACATCTCCTTTACCACTATGAGACATCTCCTTTACCGCTATGAGACATCTCCTTTACCACTATGAGACATCTCCTTTACCACTATGAGACATCTCCTTTACCGCTATGAGACATCTCCTTTACCACTGTGAGACATCTCCTTTACCACTATGAGACATCTCCTTTACCGCTATGAGACATCTCCTTTACCACTATGAGACATCTCCTTTACCACTATGAGACATCTCCTTTACCACTATGAGACATCTCCTTTACCACTATGAGACATCTCCTTTACCACTATGAGACATCTCCTTTACCACTATGAGACATCTCCTTTACCACTATGAGACATCTCTTTTACCACTATGAGACATCTCCTTTACCGCTATGAGACATCTCCTTTACCGCTATGAGACATCTCTTTACCACTATGAGACATCTCTTTACCACTATGAGACATCTCCTTTACCACTATGAGACATCTCCTTTACCACTATGAGACATCTCCTTTACCACTATGAGACATCTCCTTTACCCTATGAGACATCTCCTTTACCACTGAGACATCTCCTTTACCACTATAAGACATCTCCTTTACCGCTATGAGACATCTCCTTTACCACTTGAGACTCTCCTTTACCCTTGAATCTCCTTTACCACTATGAGACATCTCCTTTACCACTGAGACATCTCCTTTACCACTATGAGACATCTCCTTTACCACTATGAGACATCTCCTTTACCACTGAGACATCTCCTTTACCACTATGAGACATCTCCTTTACCACTATGAGACATCTTCCTTCTCCTTTACCACTATGAGACATCTCCTTTACCACTATGAGACATCTCCTTTACCACTATGAGACATCTCCTTTACCACTGAGACATCTCCTTTACCACTATGAGACATCTCCTTTACCACTATGAGACATCTCCTTTACCACTATGAGACATCTCCTTTACCACTATGAGACATCTCCTTTACCACTGTGAGACATCTCCTTTACCACTATGAGACATCTCCTTTACCACTATGAGACATCTCCTTTACCGCTATGAGACATCTCCTTTACCACTATGAGACATCTCCTTTACCACTATGAGACATCTCCTTTACCACTGAGACATCTCCTTTACCACTGTGAGACATCTCCTTTACCGCTATGAGACATCTCCTTTACCACTATGAGACATCTCCTTTACCACTGAGACATCTCCTTTACCACTATGAGACATCTCCTTTACCACTATGAGACATCTCCTTTACCACTATGAGACATCTCCTTTACCACTATGAGACATCTCCTTTACCACTATGAGACATCTCCTTTACCACTGAGACATCTCCTTTACCACTATGAGACATCTCCTTTACCACTATGAGACATCTCCTTTACCACTGAGACATCTCCTTTACCACTATGAGACATCTCCTTTACCACTGAGACATCTCCTTTACCACTATGAGACATCTCCTTTACCACTATGAGACATCTCCTTTACCACTATGAGACATCTCCTTTACCACTATGAGACATCTCCTTTACCACTATGAGACATCTCCTTTACCACTGAGACATCTCCTTTACCACTATGAGACATCTCCTTTACCACTATGAGACATCTCCTTTACCACTGAGACATCTCCTTTACCACTATGAGACATCTCCTTTACCACTGAGACATCTCCTTTACCACTATGAGACATCTCCTTTACCACTATGAGACATCTCCTTTACCACTATGAGACATCTCCTTTACCACTGTGAGACATCTCCTTTACCAGTGGCACAATATAGTAGTAGGTTTTTACCCTTTCAACTGGTACAAAAACTGACACCTTTATACAAGGTAACATGTTTGCAATAACCACAACACAAGCAGTCAAAATGCAAACAAAAAGAAACAACTCTGATGATGATAATGATATGCACCGTCCTTGAAGTTGATTGGTCCACACCCGAGACAGCTTTTCTGAACAACCAGTGGCATCTACATCTGCAGAACGTGAAGAACCAGTGGCATCTACATCTGCAGAACGTGAAGAACCAGTGGCATCTGCAGCACGTGAAGAACCAGTGGCATCTACATCTGCAGAACGTGAAGAACCAGTGGCATCTACATCTGCAGAACGTGAAGAACCAGTGACATCGACAGAACGTGAAGAACCAGTGGCATCTACATCTGCAGAACGTGAAGAACCAGTGCCGTCTACATCTGCAGAACGTGAAGAACCAGTGGCATCTACATCTGTAGAACGTGAAGAACCAGTGCCATCTACATCTGCAGAACGCGAAGAACCAGTGGCATCTACATCTGCAGAACGTGAAGAACCAGTGGCATCTACATCTGTAAAACGTGAAGAACCAGTGGCATCTATATCTGCAGAACGTGAAGAACCAGTGACATCTACATCTGAAGAACCAGTGGCATCTACATCTGTAAAACGTGAAGAACCAGTGGCATCTACATCTGCAGAACGTGAAGAACCAGTGACATCTACATCTGAAGAACCAGTGGCATCTACATCTGTAAAACGTGAAGAACCAGTGGCATCTACATCTGCAGAATGTGAAGAACCAGTGGCATCTCGTATATTTGGAGAGGCATCGTCAGGGTTCGGGATCGAACCCACGCTCCCAACCTGGGTACCTTGGCGAGGGGAGTGACATCTCCCTCCGCCTTGCGCCGCGTGTCCCCGGCTGAGGCTGTCAGCATCGTGGTCGCGTTACGCGGTGTGTCAGCATCACCACTCGGGAGACAAAGGCGGCCGGGAGTGGTGTGTCAACACCTGTCAACCCCTTATCAGTGCCCTCTCTTACACACCAATTATACAGACCTTAGTGGTCACCCCGTGGTCCCTTATACATCTCAACGTTCATCCTACAAATTCCCATCACAAGGGAGAAACACAAACAAATAGACAACTTTGTGTGTGCCCGTATTGAAACGGCTGTATGCCGTATGGACCTGAAAACTCAATTCCCCTGCACAAGAATACGGGTAGACCGTACGGGGTTGACAGCTTTGCGTGCCGGCCTTCACAAGGCGCTTTGCTAACAGCACTTGGCCCAACAGCCTGGCGAGGCTGGGTAACCTTTATCTTTGTGCACACCTTGTGATTACTGTACGGTATTATGTAAGATCGAGATGTTCAGATTGTGTGTGTGTGTGTGGCCTGCATAGGTGCACGCTAACCGCACTTGCCCCAAACGTATGTTGAGGCTATATGGGGAACTTTTATCTTTGTGTACACTTTGTGATGAATGCATTATGTAAGATGGAGGTGTTCAGATTGTGTGTTTGGGGCCTTCAAGGGTGCACGCTAACAGCACTTGCCGCAACAGTCTGGCGAGGCTATACGGGGGATCTTTGTCTTTGTTGTTCCAGTGTGTGTTTACCGCTTGCGTGGTTATATCACACAGCACGTGCTGACATTGACTGCGTGTGTCTGTGTGTGTGTGTGAGTGTGTGTGTGTCTGTGTGTGTGTCTGTATGTATGTCTGTGTGTGTGTCTGTGTGTGTCTGTGTGCGTGTGTCTGTGTGTGTGTCTGTGTGTGTGTATCTGTGTGTGTGTGTCTGTGTGTGTCTGTGTGTGTGTCTGTGTGTGTGTATCTGTGTGCGTGTGTCTGTGTGTGTGTCTGTGTGTGTGTATCTGTGTGCGTGTGTCTATGTGTGTGTCTGTGTGCGTGTGGCTGTGTGCGAGTGGGGAGCGGTGGCGCAGCGGATAGCGCAACTCTGCGCCTGCAAACCCGGCAGACCCGGGTTCGATTCCCGCTCACGGCCACCAACACCGTCAATGGCGATTAATCTGAACCGGTCCTGGGCCTCCCTAGGTCGACTCGGCCTCGAATGAGTATCTGGTGCTCTGTGTAAATATCGCCACTGGGGAGACAAAGGCGACCGGGAGTGGTGTTTATGGCCACCCACCCCTCCTGTGCCGTGCCGGCCTTCATAGGTGCTCGCGAACAGCACCTGTATGTTGATGTATGTATTGTGTGTATGTGGGACTTCTTTCGCGCCGTACCTAGCCAACCGTGCTAATCGGAGGTGCCGTGGAAGGACAAGAAACTCGACACGCGCAACACAAAGGCGGTGTCTTTGTTGTTCCAGTGTGTCTGTATCGCTGGCACGATTACATGATGTAATTGAGTGTGTGAGTGTGTGAGTGTGTGTCAGTGTGTGTCAGTGTGTGTGGAGGTGGGGGTGCGTCTGAGTGTGTGTCGGTGTGTGAGTGTGGGTGTGTGAGTGTGTGAGAGTGTGTGTCAGTGTGTGTGGTGTGTGTGGTGTGTGGAGGTGGGGTCCGTCTGTGTGTGTCAGTGTGTCAGTGTGGGTGTGTGAGTGTGGTGTGTGAGTGTGTGAGTGTGTGTGAGTGAGTGTGTGTGTCAGTGAGTGTGTCAGTGTGTGTTAGTGTGAGTGTGTGTTAGTGTGAGTGTGTGTGAGTGTGTGTGTCAGTGTGTGTGAGTGTGTGTGGGTGTGTGTCAGTGTGTGAGTGTCAGTGTGTGTGTGGGTGTGAGTGTGTGTGTCAGTGTGTGAGTGTGTGTGTGTCAGTGTGCGTGTGTGTGTGTCTGTGTGGGTGTGAGTGTGTGTGTCAGTCTGTGTGTGAGTGTGTGTGTGTCAGTGTGTGCGTGCGTGTGGGTGTGTCTGTGTGTGTGTGTCAGTGTGCGTGTGAGCGTGGGTGTGTGTGGGTGTGTCTGTGTGAGTGTGTGTGTCAGTGTGTGTGTGAGTGTGTGTCAGTGTGTGTGGGTGTGTCTGTGTGAGTGTGTCAGTGTGTGTGGGTGTGTCTGTGTGAGTGTGTGTGTCAGTGTGTGTGTGAGTGTGTGTGTGTCAGTGTGTGCGTGCGTGTGGGTGTGTCTGTGTGTGAGTGAGTGTGTCAGTGTGCGTGTGAGCGTGGGTGTGTGTGGGTGTGTCTGTGTGAGTGTGTGTGTCAGTGTGTGTGTGCGTGTGTGTGTGTCAGTGTGTGTGGTTGTGTCTGTGTGAGTGTGTGTGTCAGTGTGTGTGTGTCAGTGTGCGTGTCAGCGTGGGTGTGTCTGTGTGTGAGTGTGTGTGTGTGTCAGTGTGCGTGTGAGCGTGGGTGTGTGTGGGTGTGTCTGCGTGGGACGGGTCTCATTCCCTAGCAGGCGTTCCCTGCCCTCACAAAACCTTTCATCACCATCACCACCGCCACCATCATCATCAGCAGCGACATCGTCTCCAGCAGCAGCATCATCATCATCAGCAGCAGCGACATCGTCTCCAGCAGCAGCATCATCATGTTCATGATTAACAAGGTTGCGTCTGGCTTCTTTAACTATGTGGGGTAAGTGGTTGTCGTTGTGGTGTAGGGGATGATGTGACGATTGTAATTACAGTATTACTACGATGCATGGTGATGGTGATGATGAATGTGATAATACGTTGTGATGATTCTGATTACATCATGTATGTTGAGCTTCTTTCGCAACGTACGTAGCCAACAGTGCTAATCGGTGATGGTTATACATATTACAGTCCAGTGCGAACGTCACCTCACAGGTGCACCTAGCCTGGCACAAGTGCCAAGTACGTAGCGAACTGCGGTCGACGATGATAACGACGACGATGATGATGATGATGATGGTAGTTTACTTGAATGAGCAAAACAGAAAGTTCGAATACCATCAAATCATCGTCATGATCAGTCATCATCAACGTCGTCATCATCACACTATGTAACACAATTTTTGATCCTGGGTACAAAGTGTTATTTTTTTAATTGCTTATGCCTAAAAAGTATAGAAAATGGCTGTTATTCCCCACAAACGTTGCTTTTGTGACCAGGACTTTACGTGGACGAAAGACGCAAATGCACACCGCGTTTTCTCATTGAAAATTGGTAAATTTCTAAATATCACTGTCCTGGTCACAAAAGCAAAGTCTGTGGGTAATAACAACCACTTCCTGTACTTCTGAGGCATAAGCAATTAGGAAATAACACTTTTACTGCCCAGGAACAAAAATAATATTATATTTTTACACAGTTTTATTAATGGAGTGGATTATTTTCTTTGCTTTTGTATCGCAGTGTTGAGTCTATGGGTAGTGTTGAGTCTATGGGCAGTGTTAGTCTATGGGAGTGTTGAGTCTATGGGTAGTGTTGAGTCTATGGTGCAGTGTTGAGTCTATGGTAGTGTTAGTCTATGGGCAGTGTTGAGTCTATGGGTAGTGTTGAGTCTATGGTGCAGTGTTGAGTCTATGGGTAGTGTTAGTCTATGGGCAGTGTTAGTCTATGGGTAGTGTTAGTCTATGGTGCAGTGTTGAGTCTATGGGTAGTGTTAGTCTATGGGCAGTGTTGAGTCTATGGGCAGTATTAGTCTATGGGCAGTGTTGAGTCTATGGGCAGTGTTGAGTCTATGGGTAGTGTTGAGTCTATGGGCAGTGTTGAGTCTATGGGCAGTGTTGAGTCTATGGGCAGTGTTGAGTCTATGGTAGTGTTGAGTCTATGGGCAGTGTTGAGTCTATGGGTAGTGAGTCTATGAGTAGTGAGTCTATGGTGCAGTGTTGAGTCTGTGGGTAGTGTTAGTCTATGGTGCAGTGTTGAGTCTATGGGTAGTGTTAGTCTATGGGCAGTGTTGAGTCTATGGGTAGTGTTAGTCTATGGGCAGTGTTGAGTCTATGGGTAGTGTTGAGTCTATGGTGCAGTGTTGAGTCTATGGGTAGTGTCAGTCTATGGGCAGTGTTGAGTCTATGGGCAGTATTGAGTCTATGGGCAGTGTTGAGTCTATGGGCAGTGTTGAGTCTATGGGTAGTGTTGAGTCTATGGGCAGTGTTGAGTCTATGGGCAGTGTTGAGTCTATGGGCAGTGTTGAGTCTATGGGTAGTGTTGAGTCTATGGGCAGTGTTGAGTCTATGGGCAGTGTTGAGTCTATGGGTAGTGTTGAGTCTATGGGCAGTGTTGAGTCTATGGGTAGTGTTGAGTCTATGGGCAGTGTTGAGTCTATGGGTAGTGTTGAGTCTATGAGTAGTGTTGAGTCTATGGTGCGTGTTGAGTCTGTGGGTAGTGTTGAGTCTATGGTGAGTGTTGAGTCTATGGTGTGTTAGTCTTGGGCAGTGTTGAGTCTATGGGTAGTGTTGAGTCTATGGGCAGTGTTGAGTCTATGGGTAGTGTTGAGTCTATGGGCAGTGTTGAGTCTATGGGTAGTGTTGAGTCTATGGGCAGTGTTGAGTCTATGGGCAGTGTTGAGTCTATGGGCAGTGTTGAGTCTATGGGTAGTGTTGAGTCTATGGGCAGTGTTGAGTCTATGGGTAGTGTTGAGTCTATGGGCAGTGTGGAGTCTATGGGTAGTGTTGAGTCTATGGGTAGTGTTAGTCTATGGGCAGTGTGAGTCTATGGGCAGTGTTGAGTCTATGGGCAATGTGAGTCTATGGGTAGTGTTGAGTCTATGGGTAGTGTTAGTCTATGGGCAGTGTGAGTCTATGGGTAGTGTTAGTCTATGGGCAGTTAGTCTATGGGCAGTGTTGAGTCTATGGGTAGTGTTAGTCTATGGACAGTGTTGAGTCTATGGGCAGTGTTGAGTCTATGGGCAGTGTGGAGTCTATGGGTAGTGTTGAGTCTATGGGTAGTGTTAGTCTATGGGCAGTGTTGAGTCTATGGGTAGTGTTGAGTCTATGGGCAGTGTTGAGTCTATGGGTAGTGTTGAGTCTATGGCAGTGTTGAGTCTATGGGTAGTGTTGAGTCTATGGGCAGTGTCGAGTCTATGGGCAGTGTTGAGTCTATGGTAGTGTTGAGTCTATGGGTAGTGTTAGTCTATGGGCAGTGTTGAGTCTATGGGTAGAGTTGAGTCTATGGGTAGTGTTGAGTCTATGGGTAGTGTTGAGTCTATGGGTAGTGTTGAGTCTATGGGCAGTGTTGAGTCTATGGCAGTGTTGAGTCTATGGGTAGTGTTGAGTCTATGGGCAGTGTTGAGTCTATGGGCAGTGTTGAGTCTATGGGTAGTGTTGAGTCTATGGGCAGTGTTGAGTCTATGGCAGTGTTGAGTCTATGGGTAGTGTTGAGTCTATGGGTAGTGTTGAGTCTATGGTAGTGTTGAGTCTATGGGTAGTGTTGAGTCTATGGGTAGTGTTGAGTCTATGGGCAGTGTGTATGTTACATTTTTTGTGTACCAACCGTGATAATCGAAGGTGGCGGGGGGGGGGGACAACAACAACGACAACAATTTACTCAGAATCTTCATCCTGGAGAAATCAGATGAGCTATGAAGCTCTTTTTAAAAACTATTTTTACAGCTGTCAAGTGACACGTCACTCGAGGCAGCATGGCAGGCAGAGTTCACAGAGCTGACACCAGCGACTCGTCAGACTTGAGAAACCGGTTTAGTCACAACCCCGTCTACGTTTGTCTATGGGTCTCTGTGTCTATGGGGTCTCTATGTCTATGGGGTTTCTATGGGGTCTCTATGTGTATGGGGTCTCTATGGGGTCTAGATATCTGTGCGGTCTATATGTCTATGGGTCTCTATGGGGTCTCTATGTCTATGGGGTGTCTATGTCTATGGGGTCTCTATGTCTATGGGGTCTCTATGTCTATGGGTCTCTATGGTCTCTACGTCTATGGGGTATCTACGTCTATGGGTGTCTGTGTCTATGGGGTCTCTATGTCTATGGGGTCTCTATGTCTATGGGGTCTCTATGGGTCTCTATGTCTATGGGGTGTCTATGTCTATGGGTGTCTGTGTCTATGGGGTTTCTATTGTTCATTGGAGACCGGGCCGCGCTTGAGAGCCTGATGCCATCCCAGGCCGCGTCTGACACGGCAGTGACGAGTGTGGGGGGCAGGGCGGGTGCCTTGCCCCTCCCCCCTCTCCCTGGTGGCCAAAGCTACGAGTCGGGACCCCCCCCCCCCCTCTTTACAATCACCTTGGTGAGATTCCTGTTCAACAACAGGTTGCGTTCAAAGAACAACAACAAACACCTAATTCTAGATTTGAAGCTTTCGTGACTGCAAGGATTCATATTCTTAGGTTTTTCGGTAAAGTCACGTAGGTAAAAATTAATTAATAAAAGTAAAATAAAATAAAATAAAAATCACGACGTTTCGGAGGCAACACAAGCTTCCATCTTCAGGTGGAACCGTCACAGCACGATAGCTGTATCAAGTGAGAGAATTCCAAGAAAACTGTTTTCTTAGAATTTCTCTTACTTGATACAGCTACCGTGCTGTGACGGTTCCACCTGAAGACGGAAGCTTGTGTTGCCTCCGATTTTTATTTATTTTTATTTTACTTTTATTAATAACATTTTTTTACCTACGTGACTTTGCCCAAAAAACCTAAGAAAACAAACACCTATTTATAACGCGGTTTAAATTACGTTCACGAAAATGCTATCATTTACCATTCCACTTTTAAAAAAAAATTCATTTAATTTGGCTTCCGAAAATTGCGCATATAAATAATGGGCGGGGGGGGGGTCCCAGATTCCCCCCACCGTGCCTTCCCCCGTGCCCCCCCGTGCCCCCACCGTGCCCCCCCCCGTGCCCCCCCCCCCGTGCCCCCCACCGTGCCCGAAGCTGATAAGTTTGCCGCGACGCCACTGCTGCAACGTGGATTCGAACCCAGGTGGTCGGCCGCGTGCCGGCTCAGTGTTCAGCCACAGAGACAAAGATCCCCCGTTTATCCTTAACAGACTGTAGGGGCAAGTGCTGTTAGCGAGCACCTAGCCACAGAGACACACACAGTCACACACACACAGCCACACCCACACACAGCCACACACACACAGACACACACACAGCCACACACACAGTCACACACACAGTCACACACACAGACACACACACACAGCCACACACACACAGACACACACAGCCACACACACACAGCCACACACACACACAGCACACACACACAGACACACACACAGCCACACACACAGTCACACACACAGTCACACACACAGACACACACACACAGCCACACACACAGACACACACACACACACACACACACAGACACACACACACAGCCACACACACACAGCCACACATACACAGCCACCACACACAGCCACACCCACACAGAGACACACAGCCACACACACACACAGCCACACACACACAGCCACACACACACACAGCCACACACACACAGCCACACACACACAGCCACACCCACACAGAGACACACAGCCACACACACAGCCACACACACACAGCCACACACACACACAGCCACACACACACAGCCACACCCACACAGAGACACACAGCCACACACACACAGCCACACACACACAGACACAGCCACACACACACAGCCACACCCACACAGAGACACACAGCCACACACACAGCCACACACACACAGCCACACACACACAGCCACACACACACAGCCACACACACACAGAGACACACACAGCCACACACACACACCCACACACAGCCACACACACACACACCCACACAGCCACACACACACACAGCCACACACAGCCACACACACACAGCCACACCCACACACAGCCACACACACCCACACACAGCCACACACACACAGCCACACACACAGCCACATCCACACAGAGACACACACACAGCCACATCCACACAGAGACACACACACACAGCCACACAGCCACACAGCCACACACACACACAACCACACACACACACAGCCACACACACACACACACACACACAGCCACACACCACACAGCCACACACCCACACACAGACACACACAGCCACACACACACAGACACACACACACAGCCACACACACACACAGCCACACACACACACAGCCACACACACACAGCCACACAGCCACACACACAGCCACACACACACACAGCCACATCCACACAGAGACACACACAGCCACACACACACACACAGCCACACACACACAGCCACACACACACAGCCACACACACACACAGCCACATCCACACAGAGACACGCACAGCCACACACACAGCCACACACACACACAGCCACACACACACAGCCACACACACACACAGCCACACACACACACAGCCAAACACACACAGAGACACACACAGCCACACACACACACAGCCACACACACACAGCCACACAGCCACACACACACACAGCCACACACACACAGAGACACACACAGCCCACACACAACCACACACACAGCCACACACACACAGACACACACACACACAGCCATGCGCATACACAAAGGCTCTCATCACTGGGCATGAGTCATGGCAAGGGTGTGGTCTCGTTCCCTGTCACCCACACAAAGCTCCCCCCCCCCCGTGTGGCCCGCCACAGACTGTTGCGCTTTGCGAATTACAGGGGCCGGCACAGCGCACGATGGTGTGGGTGACCCAGCACCACGCCCGGCCGCCTTTGTCTCCCCAGTGCTGATGGTCACTGCACACTGCTCTAAAGAAATTAGTTAAAATCGAAATACTCTTTGGTTCTTTCGGTAAAGTCACGTATAAAGAAAAAAATAATAAATTAAATACTACCATACGACGTTTCTATTGCAACACAAGCAATCATGATCAGGTATAAATGAAATAGAAACACAAATCTAGTATACTTATAAATGTAATGTAATGCAACAGAGAGTCGGATAACATAACAGTCAACACCCTGTGTTACATTACATTTCTAAGTATACTACTACTAACATTACATTTCTAAGTATACTAGATTTGTGTTTCTATTTCATTACACCTGATGATGATTGCTTGTGTTGCAATAGAAACGTCGTATGCTAGTATTTTATTTATTATTTTATCTTTATACGTGACTTTACCGAAAGAACCAAATAATAATTCCTGCAGTCACGAAAGCTCCAAATCAAGTTTAAATCTAAATGTTGATGGTTTCAATGTGCATCGCTCTCAGTGATTGCCTAATATCGAAAGGAAGAGCGTTTTAGACGGCCGCAGAAGCGCATCTGAAAGCGCACGATGATGCAGTGACCGTCGTTGCTAGGGCTGAGTCGACCTAGGGGAAGTCCAGAGGACCGGTTTGGATATTCGCTGTAACTGTTCAAAATAAAATGTAACATTTTTTTTTTTTATTTTAATTTGACCAGGCAAGGCCCGTCACAAAAGATAGCTCAACGGAGTGGTGGCTTATCACGTGGACATTTAATGCAGTAGCCAACTCATCTAAAACGCGTGGTGTTGATTCTAAATGTGGAGGGGGAAAACCGGAGTACCCGGAGAAAATCCACGCGATCACAGGGAGAGAGAGAGAAACGCAATCTCCAAATATACAGCAGCATGCGTCAGGGTCGGGATCGAACCCACGACCTCCTGCACACCAGGCGAGGTAGTCAACATCTCCTAGCCACCCTGATGATGATGATGAGAGAGAGAGAGACACGCAAACTCCAAATATACAGCAGCAGGCGTGAGGGTCAGGATCGAACCCACGACCTCCTGTACACCAGGCGAGGTAGTCAACATCTAGCCACCGTGATGATGATGATGAGAGAGACACGCAAACTCCAAATATACAGCAGCAGGCGTGAGGGTCGGGATCGAACCCACGACCTCCTGTACACCAGGCGAGGTAGTTAACATCTCATAGCCACCGTCTGCTCCTACAGCGCAGCACGGCGCGCTAACCAGTGCGCCACCGCTCCCCCAACACGCAACACAAACACGTGTACACACATCATGCGGTGACGAGTGAATGGGGAGTAAGGGGGAGGGGGGGCGAGGGGGAGGGTTAGGGGTAAGGGGGGAGGGATCGGAACCGTGCCCCTCCCATCTCCCCCTGGCCCCTCCCATCTCCCCCTGGCCCCTCCCATCTCCCCCCTGGCCCCTCCATCTCCCCCCTCCCATCTCCCCCCTGGCCCCTCCCATCTCCCCTCTGGCCCCTCCCATCTTTCCCCTGGCCCCTCCCATCTCCCCCTGGCCCCTCCCATCTCCCCCTGGCCCCTCCCATCTCCCCCCTGGCCCCTCCCATCTCCCCCCCTGGCCCCTCCCATCTCCCCCTGGCCCCTCCCATCTCCCCTGGCCCCTCCCATCTCCCCCCTGGCCCCTCCCATCTCCCCCCTGGCCCCTCCCATCTCCCCCCTGGCCCTCCCATCTCCCCCTGGCTCCTCCCCCCGCCACTCCCAGTGTCAATCCACTACGGCCTCTTGCACCACCACCACGACCACCACACCACGGCACCCAACACGACCACCACCACCACCAACACGACCACCCACACACGACCACCACCACCACCACCACGACCACCACCAACTCTGTAGCTCGCTGACGCCTCGCGCTCTCTCCCCACTCTGAGCCACCATGTTCATGTTCAACCGTCTCGCGGGGGGCTTCCTCCAAGTGGTCGGGTAAGTGGGGGGGTAGTGGGGGGTGGTAGTGGGGGGTGGTAGTGGGGGTGGTAGTGGGGGTGGTAGTGGGGGGTGGTAGTGGGGGGTGGTAGTGGGGGGTGGTAGTGGGGGGAGGTAGTGGGGGGTGGTAGTGGGGGGTGTAGTGGGGGGTGGTAGTGGGGGGGTGGTAGTGGGGGTGGTAGTGGGGGGGAGGTAGTGGGGGCAGCAGCGATGGAAGGGGGCCCGGGATGGGGTGGGGAGTGCAGTGGAAATAACTGCGCACAGCAACCACCATCACCACTACCACCATCACCACTACCACCATCACCACTACCACCACCACAAACACCATCGCACCACCATCACCACTACCACCACCACCACTAACACCACTACCACCATCACCACTACTACCACCATTACCACTGCTACTACCCACCACCACTGCCACCACCACAACTACCACCATCACCACTACCATCACCACCACTACAACCATCACCACCACCACCACCACTACCACCATCACCACCACTACAACCATCACCACCACTACTACCATCATCACCACCACCATCACCACTAACACCATCATCACCACCACTACCACCACAACCACCACTACCACCATCATCACCACCACTACCACCACCATCACCACTACCACCACCATCACTACTACCACCACCATCCTCGTCAACGACGCATCACTGGTTATGATCATAATTATATAATCACGGCAATCATAATCACCGTTATGATCACTTATGATCATGATCACTGTGACCTTCACTGATTATGATGATCATCATACGTCATCATCGTAATCGTCACTTATTTTAACTGCCAATCCTCACTGATCAATTAGTATGCTCATTGATAGTGGTGTGATCACGATCATCACTCATCTTCATAATCATTACTCAATAAAGGTGTTAACCTGGTAATTATTACCGTTTTATCTGAAATCACTGTCATAATTACCTCCAACACTCATCAATCATCAGGCTGCTGTGTAAGTGATGGTGGGGGGGGGGGTTATTGGTCTTTCAGTACTTTATAGAGGCACGCAGCTTCTATCGAGGGATTATCTTGGCCACGTGGGGGGCAAGCAACTTGGAGTTCAGAGGAGAACGTGGAGGATGATATGTGGTTTATACCTGCCACGAATCGGAGGAGGTAGTTAGTGATGGGTGAGACCAATGTCGGATTATCCTCGTAGTACAAGTAGCTACTACACATGTAGTAGCTGTACATGTAGTATCTACTACATGTGCAGCTACTACTACATGTAGTAGCTACACATGTAGTAGCTACACATGTAGTAGCTACACATTAGTAGCTACGGGCCCCGACTTCAAGGGCCCCGCGCTAAATGCTTTCAAGCTATCCATTCCGGTTCAGTGATTCTGCACTTGCTCGATTACTATAGTACTATACCGCCTTGAACTTTTACAAACGACCGGGTGTTTAAGGTTAGCGATTTGTCGTATTATCTGGCTGTATAGCAAATGAAAAATATACAATTACTTTACTATGCAAGTAAAATATTTGTGTTTAATATGATGTTTTTTTTATTTAGGGCCCTTTATAACATGTGGTACAGTCCCCGCACTAGCTTAGTCCGGCACTGGGTGGGTCGCGTGGTGGTGTGCAGGGCGGATGAGAGGGCCGCTTTACCAAGACGGAATTGGAGTGACAGCCAAGGGGAGCGTGGTGTGGTGGTGGGTTGATGTTGCACGATGGGCTCCCGAGGGACAGGTTGGAGTCTGTGGCTACACTGGCGCCGCTCGGCTGGAGGGAGTCGATGATGCCGCTGGGTTCGGTCGCCAGTCGTGGCCGCAAGGCCACCCGGGGGCCACCGCGGCCCCTGCTGGCCTTTAGCGCAGCCCCCAGTGGCTTTTAATGCGGCCCCTGGTGGCCTTTAGTGTGGCCCTGGTGGCCTTTAGTGTGCCCCTGGTGGCCTTTAATGCGGCCCCTGGTGCCTTTAGTGTGGCCCTTGGGGCCTTTAGTGTGGCCCCTGGGGCCTTTAATGCGGCCCCTGGGGCCTTTAGTGTGGCCGCTGGGGCCTTTAGTGTGGCCCCCGGGGCCTTTAGTGTGGCCCCTGTGGCCTTTAATGCGGCCCCTGGTGGCCTTTAATGCGGCCCCTGGTGGCCTTTAGTGTGGCCCCCCGGTGGCCTTTAGCATGGCCCCTGGTGCCCCATCATCTTCATCACTGTGCTGCTGTCACAAACTTCCAATGGTTTGAAATGGTGTGGCGGCCCCTCAACACACCGACGATGCCTTATCGGCGAAAGTGGCACCCACACCCCACCAACCCCTCCCCCCCCCCCTCTGAAAGTTCGTGAAGAACACCGCACTCAGCTAATCAGTCTGCCTTGTCAGCTCCCGAGAATTCAACAACCCCTCCTCCCCCGGGATTGAATGGACGAGGCACTTGTGTTGAATGGACGAGATAGAGGGCTCTTCGCAGGGCACGTAGGAAGAAGAAGAGGAGGTTGGTGGTGGTGGTTGTTTAGTTCCGTGTTGAGGCCCATCCAGGTGACTTCAGAAGTCCGCTGTGAAGCGTTCTGAGTGGGCCAAAAGCCGACGTGTTAAATGAACCAAATAGAACTGCGTGACAAGCGAATGGTACTGCGGGTGGTGCCATGGGGATGTTCTGACTGCGTGTTGGCAGCGATGTGGGCAATACACGAGGACCTTCGTTCACAGCAATGGCCCTTTTTTATGAAGAAGGGGCATCATTGCCTGAAACGTCGCCTATTATACACGTTTCCTTTCATTGACTAATGTTGTTGCGTGAGTCCGTGCACCACTTAACACAGCTGTAGCAGCAAGCGTCACCAGGTGATTTATTTGGATACATTATAGATGACCGTAACCTCGTATCGTAGTTAGTGCCTTATGCCGGTAATTAATTTCTACTCGCAAGCCACACCCCCCCCCCCCCCACACATGCGCGGGCAACGAATCCCTTGCACGTACGACGTTGAACTTCTTTCGCCCTACGTAGACAACCATGCGAATCGTCGCCCTGATCGCCCCGTGTCTCCCCCCCACTTCCTACCCCCCCCCCTCTCTCTCCTCCGCCGTGGTTGTGCAGGGAGATGGGAGGGAACATTGGCAGGAGTTTTTCCAGTGAGTTTCACCTGTGCATCGCGGTGGCCTCTCACAACTCACACTCAACACAACTTTACCACAGACTCACCACTCACACTCACCACAGACTCACCACAGACTCACTAGAGACTCACCACTCACTCTCACCACTCATTCTCACCACTCACTCACCACTCACTCCCACCACTCTCACCACAGACTCACCACTCACTCACCACTCACTCACCACTCACTCACCACAGANTCACCACTCACCACTCACTCTCACCACTCACCACTCACTCTCACCACAAACTCACCACAACTTCACCACAGACTCACCACTCACTCTCACCACGACTTGTTGGGGGGGGGCGGGGGGGTTGAGCCTATGAGCAGTGTTGAGTCTATGGGCAGTGTTGAGTCTATGGGTAGTGTTCAGTCTATGGCAGTGCTGAGTCTATGGCAGTGTTGAGTCTATGGGCAGTGCTGAGTCTATGGGTAGTGTTGAGTCTATGGGTGTGTTGAGTCTATGGGCAGTGTTGAGTCTATGGGCAGTGCTGAGTCTATGGGTAGTGTTGAGTCTATGGCAGTGTTGAGTCTAGTAGTGTTGAGTCTATGGGCAGTGTTGAGTCTATGGCAGTGCTGAGTCTATGGGTAGTGTTGAGTCTATGGTAGTGTTGAGTCTTGGGCAGTGTTGAGTCTATGGGCAGTGCTGAGTCTATGGGTAGTGTTGAGTCTTTGGGCAGTGTTGAGTCTATGGGCAGTGTTGAGTCTA